>LOEQ01003801.1:159239-175792 GCA_001685075.1 Bramus lutescens
GCGGGAGCCGGGCAGGACGAAAAGCAGGGCCCGCTCCCCTCATTACTACAAACACCTGCTATTCCAGGCACTGATAACGAGAAAGGAGACACAGCCTTGTCCTTGTTCTCTGAGTTTGGGGTTGGGAGCAGTCATGCCAGCATCTAGGAGGTCAGGTTCTGAGGGGAGTATAGTATCCATGAGAGTCAGGGGAGGTGTGTATCATGGCAAGGAGAATGGCTGGGGCAAAAGGATGCCCAGCAGAGGGAACAGTATATACAAGGATTCCATAACCAAGAGTGAGGCTGAACACACTATAGCTCAAAAGTGGTAAGGAGTGTGGTGATGTACATCTTTAATCCCTGAACTCAGGGGGGAGAAACAGGCAAATTTCTGTAAATTTGGCCAGCCTGGTCTAATAGAGAGTTCTAGGACAGCCAGGGCTACATAGAATTATCCTGTCTCAACCACCCCTCCAAAAAGAAATGGTTGGGAAAGGGGCCCAGAAAGCAAAGGTCTGGGACCAAGGCAGGGTAGTGGATAAGTTTTCAGAGGTGCCTTAAGGGAGTAGGACAAAGAGCTCGGGGTAACAGAGTTTAGAAACTGAAGGAGAAGGTGCCTGGGTTACCCTCCAGGCCATCTGTGGCGAGCACCCTAGCCTAAACGGTTCCGTATATAAGAGCTTGCTATGCAAACATGAGGACCTGAGTTCAGATCCCAACACCTATGTAAAGCCAAGCATGGCAGTGCACCCCTGCAATCCCAGCACAGGCAGGGCAAGGGCGGGTGAATCGTGGAAGCTTGCTAACCAGTCAAAATGGAAAGCTTCACATTCAGTAAGAGACCTTATTTCAAAAATATACAGTGGTGTACAAAAGGAAGACATATGATAATGTCCTCTGGCTTCCATATGTGCCACATGTGCGTGTACTACATACACTCAGGAAGGGAGGNGAGGGAGGGAGGGAGGGAGGGAGGAAAGGAGAGTTCATGCAAAATTCAGGAAGCCTGAGGCACAGATAAGCTAAGGATCTAAGGATGTCCAGACAAAGGTCTAGGTCTAGGCTGGAGGAAGAGTGCTGCATGATCACTGGCATGGCAGGCCCTTCTCTCTGCCTCTGAGGCTGGGTAGTTTAAAAAGCTCCAGTTCTCCCATGGTTTAAGAGCCATTAGCTCTGGCTCCCAGAGGCAAGAACACCTTGCCTTACTCAGCACTCTGGAATTATGCCTGGCATGTACCGAGTACCAGGAATTTGCGGAATGAAGGAATGAGGGGATGACTGAGCAAGTATTACTGCCTTTAGCTGCAATGAGAGGCTAAACAAGATAGATGCAGCACTCCCTGTAGCATGTACAGAGTAAGTGCTCAATAAATGTAAGCTACAGGTATCTCCTGTAACACTGCATGACAGAGGAGAAGCTAAGCTCAAGGCTGCCAACAACCAAAAAAGAAAGAAACTGCTAGAGATGTAATGGGGTCCCAGGAAATAGGAAGGTTTCGTGTAGACAGCTTGTCACCTTCAAATGTTGTGAGAGGGCATGCAGTCAGAATGAGATGCTCCTGTAGGCTCAACCAGAAAGCTTCTCACCAGAGCAGACTGTGGATCACAAGAGATAGATGGCTGTCCTTACAGTGGAGAGAAGAACCCTCATGCTGCTATTGGCCACCAGGCTCCTCCTGATGTCGCTGGGGTGACAATGGCAATGACAACAGAAGGAACAACTGCCTTATGGTTAACTAGGCACTTTCTAGATGCAAGGCTGTTCTCTGCCAACCATCACTGCAGTAAAACATTTAGCCTTCTTGCTCTGTCTTTAAAATGACACACAAGGGACTGGAGAGATGATTCAGTATTAAGAACACATATCGCTCATATCGCTCTTGCACAGGACCTAACTTCAGTTCCTAGTTCCAACAATCAGGTTGTAATTGGACTTTCTTTGGACCATCAGCTCCCAGATAATGACATGGAGACTTCTTATTAAGAATGAAAGCTTGGCCTTAGCCTGTGCTTGTTCCCAGCTAACTTTTAAAACTTATATTAACCTGTTTGTATTCATCTTTGTTCTGCCGCACGATTTGTGACCTCTCCTCAGTACAGAAAATCCTACTTCCTCCTTGTCTGCATGGTGACTCCCAGTCTTTCAGATTCTTCCCATGAGTTCTTCCTTCTCTCTGGAAGTCCCACCTATCCTTTCCTGCCTAGCAATTGGCCATTCAGCTCTTTATTAAACCAATCAGAAAGTACCTTGACAGAGACACATCTTCACAGTGTACAAAAAGATTAGCCCACAACATCAGGTAGCTCACCAGTACTTATAACTCCAGCTCCAAGGGATCTGACATCCTCTTCTGAATTGAAGGTACCTACACTCATATGCACAGTCTCATACACAGATAAACGTGATTTAAAAACAAAATAAATCTTTAAAGCAAACAAACAGTGACATACCAGGAAGAATGAGATTCCCCCATGGCAGCTTCTACTTCAAAGCCTACAGCTGGGTCCACAGAAACACCATAAAGAATGCCAGAGGAATGAGCCCTGCATACTCTTTCAAGTCCCTCGAGGAGCTCCAGCACTGCCTAAAAGACTCCCCCTAAGAGGCTGGACCACACCTACTCCATTCAGAGTTCAGGTGACTGGTATTTGTCACAAGATGGTCACAGATGCTAACAAAAAATCCAGTTCTTGCAGGTCATGAGCCTTTACTCTTAGGAGGTAAAGGCATGATGGTGTGGCCCTGCACCCACGTTCATACAGTCACTTCACTTCTTGGAACTGCTATGAAGAGATGTTCTGAGGAACCAACAGGATGAGGGGTGGGACAGTGAGTTGGGTCAGGAAAATACTATGAGATGCCAAGCCTGTGAGGGAAGCTAGCAGAACTGGCCAGACACGGGAACTGTCTTGCATCAGCTGGTAGAATCAGTGATTTGTCCATGGTCCCCTATGGTGATCTGTCTTGAGATGGATCATCCTGAGGCTTCCCCAGCAAAGGCTCCTCTGTCACTCACCAGTGATAGGGAGGAGAGCTACTTATCTCTCCTAGCTGAGGTGGGACTTTGCGTAGACAGCAAAAACTAGAGGTTCATCTGCCTTTCATCCTTGTAGACTTAGGGTAATAATGTCAGAAAAGGCCCAACATTCATTTTTCCAGCTTCTTTTGCAGCTAGATCATGGAATGTGCTATATTCTTGGCCAGGGATGGAAGAAGATTTGGGGACCTTCCTCATTTAAAAAAAAAATACCAGAGACATGAACACATCCCTTCTCCAGCTGGACATCAAATGGGACCAGATGTAATGACTGGAACTAGTGGCCATTTTGTGACAGCATGAGACATCTAAAGACCAAGTCAACACCTTGAAGATACTGTTGGTTGGACAGTTCTGCTGAGCTGGTCCTGGAGTCAGCCAGCTCCACACTGTGCTATAAGAAATGATTAGTATTTATTGCTGTTTAAATCATATGTAGTCAAGCTCTGCTCTTTGAAGCTCCTATCATTCTGACAAGTTTTCTGCTGCTGTATTCAGCTTTTATCTCAGGAGTCCACTGGGACCAGATGAGTGTCATCAGATGAGTCTAGAACCCTATAAACAAACATGTTCTCTGTCGCGGCCATCTTCTTCCTCTTCTTTTCAATTGGATCTCGTGTAGCCCATGCTAGCCTCGAACTTGATATACAGTCAAGGAAGAAGTTGACCTTATGATCCTCCTGCCTCTACTTCCTTAGTGCCAGGATTACAGGCATGTACCACCAGGCCCATGTAATGCCATGTTGGGCAATGAACCCATGGCTCCTTGTATGCTAGGCAAACACTGTACAAACTGAACTACTTCCCCAGCCTCAAGTTCCCTATTCTTATAAGGGTTATGGTCCAAATAAAGGGTTGGCAAACTTCCTGTAAAGGGCATCTGTTTAAAGATCACGTGGTCTCTGTCAAAATGACTCACCTCTACTGCTATAGAGTAAAACAATGACAGACAATATATAAACAAAGAGGCACAGCTGTGTGCCAAAATAAAACTTTATTTATTAAACCAGGGGTTTGGGTCAGATCCAACCTGAGGGAGGGCCACAGTTGGTCCATCCTGGCCTGTATTCTCAAAACCTGTAAAGTTCCTACCCACTTCTCTACAGTAGCCCTGTAAGTTAAAGTGACAGCAAGGTCCCCAGCAGGTCTGAAACCCAGCTCGTTTGTTGTTCCTAACAGGTGTTCTACAGATGAGTCTTGGCATTTTCCCAAGAATAATAGTGACAATAGAGCAGAGCCTGGAGCTTGGACTCTCAGACTGCAAACAGGTGAGTATTATCCATGAGGCCTAAAAGAACAATTCTCATACCCCTCGCCTTCAAAAGCCTCCTTGAAACCCAGCCTGTCCCTTAATTCCTGGTCCAGTAGAGAGAAGGGATGCACAAGTCTTAACTCCAAGAGCATCTCCTAGGTCTAGCCATTCAAAACAGGCATGGTCTCAATTTGCAAAGAAACAGAAACTTAGAGAAATATAAATAATAAAATGTACCTGAGGACAAAGCTAGGCTTTGAACCAAGGGTTTTTGTGATACTACACAGTCACCAAGGTTCAGTTGCCATTTCCAACCCCCAGGAAGGGTCAAGAGCAAATGTACCACCCTACATCTAAGCTGAGAACAAGGGAACAGCTATCCCCTGCCTCCAGTGGCTCCAGCTCCATTTACAGAAGAAAGGGTGGGTACTCAGCTCCTAGTACTGGGCATTAGCAAGTGGCTGTCAAGTCTCTGAAGATAGAGTGCTTTTGCCACCATTAGACCACGATAGATTCATATGCACACCTCCATCTCTTGTCTACTTCAGGTTTAATGTAACAGCACTGTTCCCACCCCTCTCTGGGTTGCCGCTCTGCAGAGTGCTAATGAGTGTCACACACTTGCCCCTCTGGAACTGAATGCTTCTCTAGACAGAAGATATACCGCCTAGCTTTTAGGTCATCACACACTCCCATCTGACACTAACATCAAACCTTCCTGGTAGCAAGGAGGTAGGATCCAGAAAGAAGCAGATTCACCTGGCACTGGCCCACAATACCCATGGTTACCCAGGTGACAGTGGGTGGGCAGTATAACAAGAGGATAAAGGGGAGATGGGAGCTGAGAAACATCACTCAACATGTAGTATGTTTCTTAGGCACCCATTACTGTGTCTCTGCTTAATTACTTCAGAACAAGTTTAGCATGTAATCAGCCAATTAAATAGGCAATGTGCAGGGTACATACAGCCTCTGATCATATTAGGACAGAAGCCTAGGGCTGGGGGACAACTCAGTAACAGAAAGCATTCACCTGGCATACACAAGGCCCTGAATTACATTTTAAGGGGGGTAGGGTAGCAACAGAAAGAAGTAGGAAGAGGGAGAAGAGACACAGAATAAAAGTGAAAATCACAGCCTGGGTGTAAAATGGGTATACTTCTGACTTCTACTTTCTCATCTGCTAAATGGGACATAAAACTACATCCCTTGCACAATTCACAAGGTTAAGTAAAGCAAGATTCAAAGAGAAGAAGC
Organism: Bramus lutescens; assembly: GCA_001685075.1. Lineage (NCBI taxonomy): Eukaryota > Metazoa > Chordata > Mammalia > Rodentia > Cricetidae > Bramus > Bramus lutescens. Next base: position 164,768 of record LOEQ01003801.1, read on the forward strand.
TATGTAATGCCATCATCTTGAACACTGAACATGACTCCTTCAGGACTTAATTTCTTTGACTATGCAGTGGGTTCACCCTTGACCATGAGACTTCTAGAAGGTGAAAAGTGCTACCCTGGCACCCAGAGCAGAGCCTGGGTTAAGTGGTACCATCTTGAGAAGAGTGAAGATATTCTAAAAAGACACTGTGCCCCTCCCTTTTGCTATCAGACTATAAAGACAATGGCCCCAAGGGATTAGAACCTTATCCTAGAAAAGGATAAGTCCAGAATCCTGGTGCCAGCTTCAGGGAGAGGCTTGTCTCCCAGAAAGAGATTTCACACAAGGTCTGACGACTTGTCACACATCTTACAGGACAGACTAGAGCCAGACAGTAATGGGGCAGTGATGGCTGGGGCCACACCTTGACCAGGACTGCTCAGTTTAGACATACCATTGGCCTCTACTCTAAATCTATACGTCATGTCAGGAACCCAAATATGGGCTTTGGGACGGTCAATGGACCTCTGTGTTCCTTGTCCCACTGTGGCTGAACTGAATAAATCTCCCTTCTCTGTTTTTCACTATGGTTTGTGACTTTAGTTGTCCTCATGGAAGGCAAACGGAGAGTTAGCCTTTCAAGGCTGCTGGGGCCCAGGTTCTAACTGGGTCCTAACAGCTCTAGTAACAGGGAACTCAGGGACACCAGGCCAGGCAGTCAGAAGTTGCCTGGTGACCATAACACCAACAATACATAAGAAAAGTATACTGATTCCAGCCTGTCCAACAAATAGCAGCCCAAAAATTTATGCACAAGCTCAAAATCTTTTCCCCTGAGAAAAAGAAGTAGATTTAGGGTGGTGTTTTAGTTTGTTTTTGTTTTGTTTTGTTTTCGTTCTCTAAAAGACTTCCCAAACAGCTACCAACCTAAACACAATGAGGTCGTAAGTAAGCTTTGAAGCCAAGACATCCGGTGAAATGATGAGGCTAAGGAGAAGCGGGCATGCCCTGACTTCCTGACAGGAGCAGCCCTGAGCCCCAGAGCTCACCAGTATATCTGAGTACCAGGCTCCAGGGTAGACAAGGTAACCTTTACCCTCACCCCCAACAACTCAGAAGACTCGATGCCCTGATACTGACTGTGTAGATGCTACACAAAACCCAACCCTGCTGTTGCTAAAAAGGGATAGAGACTTCACTGAGTTTCAGGTTATGTTAGTGATATTGCAGAAGCACCAAGGAACCTTTCTGTACCTCCAACGCCAGTTTTCAGAAATATCAGAGAAACTGGAAAGTCATGGAGGCAAAATGGTGCCTAGCTGCAGCCCAGCTGCCTCACTCCAATATGTCCAAAACCAAGCCAGGAGTTTCCATTACTTCGGTCTTCTGCTCCCATCCAAAACCAACAGAAGGTCTACTCATTCTTCAAAAGTCAATCCAAATATCAACTTCTACAAAGCTCCCACTGCTATTGCCAGGTACCTTATCCCTTCTTCCCTGCTACTCTGGTCTCCTTCCAGGAACAACTGTACAGGAAGTGGCCCACCTCAGAGAGCTTAGTACAGAAAGCAAACCAGAGAGTGATGGCCAAGTTCCAAAAAATCCCTGTAAGTCCCACAAGAGCTGGCATGACAACTGGCATCCCACAAGAGGGACATTTCAGTGTCACCTGAAGGACAGATAGATAGATGTGCATCACAGGGATGAGAGTCCTGGACTATGGGGAGCCTGGAAAGAAGAAGGAAACCAGAGGAAGATAATAGACGTTGTGTGGGAATGAGATCAAAGTCAAGAGAGGTTTAGAATCCTCAGTATATTGGCAAGCACAGTAAAGCGGGCACCTTGGGAACATTACTCAATGTATGGGTGGAAAAAGCAACAAACAAAGACCAAAGAAAACATGGGATAGAAGGTTTTGAGGGAAGATGGTGTAAGAGGTCCTTCTTTCTATGTGTCACTTGTATTGGATAATGAATAAAGAAGCTGCCTTGGCCTGATAGGGGCAGAACTTAGGTAAGCAGGGAAGATAGAACTGAATTCTGGGAGGAAGAAAGCAAAGTGAGGGACGCCATGGAGCCGCCAGAGACAGACATGCTGAATCTTTCCCAGTAAGCCGCTGCCACGTGGCGATATACAGATTAATAGAAATGGGTTAAATTAAGATGTGAGAGTTAGCCAATAAGAGGCTAGAACTAATGGGCCAAGCAGTGATTTAATTAATACAATTTCTTAGTTGTATGGTTATTTAGGGGCTAAGCTAGCCAGGCAGCCAGGATGTACAAGAGGGGCACCCTGCAACAGGAAGATGTCAATTAAAGGAGAAGCTGGGTTGGAGAAGTTATCTATCATTGTCCCAGTCCTCTGATAAGCAGAAAATGCCTGAAGTCACTCTTCATTCATGAACCCTTGCTGAGCTCCATGTTTTAAATGTTGGAAATAATCGGAAACACAGGTATGTGACCTCCCAGCCCCTGAGAAGGAAAAACAAGAACCTGGCTACACAGACAGAAAATAAAAAGAAGCATACCCAGACTGTCTGGGTCAGGCCAGAGGGGTTGGTGATTAAACAACCTTCAGGGAGGCCGAGTAGATAGGTACTAGAAGGCCAAGGACATGGGAAGCCATTCCTTTCCAGTCCACCTATGACCCAAGTAGCTGTTAAACTATGACCAGGTTATCAGCCCTCTCTGGTTCTCAGACTTTCCACTCTACCCTAATACAAAGGCAATGAATACTTCATGCTATGGATAAAAATATTTTCTTCCAGACCTCTGTGGGCCTAGTTCAGTCCTAGGTCTCAAGAAAAAAAGGAAGGCCAGAATGGTGGTGGCACACACCTTTAAACCCAGCACTCAGGACACAGAGACAGGTGGATTTCTGAGTTCAAGGCCAGCCTGCTCTACAGAGTGAGTTCAAGACAGCCAGGGCTACACAGAGAAACCCTGCCAAAAAAAAAGGAAAGGAAGGTGGGAGGGAGAGAGAGAGAGGAGGAAGGGAGGGAGGGAGGGACGGAGGGAGGAAGGAAGGAAGGAAGGAAGGAAGGAAGGAAGGAAGGAAGGGAGGGAAATAGAAGGAATGAACTCAGAAGTCCTCCATCATGACAATAAGCATGACAGCCACAAACACAGCATGCAGAAAACTGTGAAAGAGTAGTAGGCAGAGACACATACCCACAGCATCAAACTACGAACCAAATAACTTTGATTGTTCATATTCACTGCCAACTTCATTAGACTTAGAATCATGATGAAAACATGGCCTCTTGGGGATGACTATGAAAGGTTTAACTTAAATATGAGCATCTACGATCAGGAGACATAGAAAAGGGCACCAGCCCATGGGTTAAGAGTCTAGAAGTAAATAAAAGTAAGAAGCAAACTGAGCGCCAACATTCATCTCTCTCTGCTTCCTGGCTGTGGATGTGATGTGACCAGCTGCCGCAAGTTCCTACCTTTCCTACCATGACGGACTGTGCCCTTAAACAGTGGATCAAGATAAACCCTTCCTTCCTTAAGTGGCTTTGTTAGATATTTTGTCATAGCAACAAGAAGAATAACTAATACATGCTCTTAGTCAATCTTCTCACTCCACCCCAGAACCCATTTTTTTAAGTAAAAAGAATTTGGAAAAATGATAGTTTCTGAAAATAAAATCTGCTCGCTTCCCATATTTTCTCATGAAGCTAAAAATACAAGTGTGTGTGTTGGGGGGGTGTTAAAGTCAGAGGAGGGGTAGGGGAAATCATGTTTTATGAACAGCCTTGACCCTCATCAGCAGATTCTCTGGGAATGTGACCCAAAGGAAGGCTGGGGGACAGAAAGCCTTGTTTTAAAATAAAGGTCAAAGGCACACCCAAAGCACAGATTAGTAATACAAACACTGTGGTCTCCTTCCATGACTGAACTTGAGTGTTGAGGAGATGGAGAAGTCTGAGCCCAGTGCCTGAAGAGGGCCAAGAAAGAGTGGGAAAAACCAGACACTGCCTGTGATGAAGATGCTTCATGGCCAGGAACAGGCCATGGACTGTTCCAGGCCTGTAAAAATGCATCATGTCATCAGCAGAGAGTGATGACAGAGGACAGTGAAAGGCAGTAGGGTAGTAGTCCACTTCAGGCAGGACCCTGGATGGTTCTGGTCAGCCCACCCACCTCTCTACAGTACAAGACAACCTACAACCAGGCCAACAACAGGGTGTAGAGTTTGCAGATCTTCTATTCAACACATTTATTAAGCACCACCTGCTTTCCAACCCCTGAAACAAATAGAAAGTACAGCAAGCAGACAGACAAGTCCAGTATACACTGTAGTAAGGAGGGTGCATGTTGGTTCCCAGCCTCTTTGCTCAGAAACAGTCACACAGAAATTGAATTAATTAAATCACTCTAGCTTCTTATTGGCTAACTCTTACATATTAATTCAACCCATTTCTATTAATCTGTGTACCACCATGTGGCTGTGGCTTAGCAGCTAAAGTTCCGGCGTCTGGTCTCCAGTGGGGCTACATGGCATCTCTCTCACTCTGCCTCCTTTCTTCCAGCATGCCATTTAGTTTTCCCCACCTACCTAAGTTCTGTCCTGCTATAAGTCCAAAGCAGTTTCTTTATTCATTAATGGTAATCACAGCATACAGAGGGAAATCCCATATCAATACACAGTTTGATACTCAGGTGCTCAGAGCCCCTTCATTTTTTTTCTTTTCCCTTCCCTGCCCTATTAGACTCTACTGCCAATTCTGCTGGCCATCAATGTGTTCTGGGCCATCAAAGGCACTAGGCAAGCCATGCCCTTGCCCCCACAGGTATGTAAATTCCAAAGGCAAGAAACAGATCCACATGGATGACTACAACACCAGCCATTACTAGAGGAGGCACCCCCATTTGACAACTGCACACCAGATACTCAGCTCCCAGCACCAGGAAAACACTGAGATCAGGAGACACAGGAAGGGCCATTCCCACCCAAGAGGGCAACCCAACCTGGAAAGAGAACCCAAAACAGAGGACCAAGGTAGGATGCACATAGAAGTGGAACATCTCGCCAAAGTCCCAAACATCTAAAAAATAATCTGTCATTTGAACCAAGCCCCAAGCATGGTAATAAACCACTCCAGGAAGAAAAACAGAAATGAAGGCTCCAAGCCAGAGGACACAGCATTTTATAGAGGAACTCTCTAATGGTATCTCCTTATCCTTATCCTTAAGTGAAAGATTTAAGCCAAATTACTAATGGACAGCTAGGGGGCTTTTCTTTCTCTCATCCTCCCTTCTTGTTCTTTCCTTCCATCCTATTACTTTTATTTTTAATTTTTTAAAATACACTGAAATTGCCATATAAGTGTATGTGTTTGTAGGGTATTCAACATTTTAATACAGTGATACAGTGTGTAATCATCAGATCATGGAATTAGCACATGCAACGTGACATTTGTTACCAGTTCTATGTGTTGGAAACATTCAAAACTGTAGTGGCATTTCAACTGTATTTTAATAAATAAAGACTGCCTGAAGATCTGAGAGAAAAACAGTCCCACTAGTCAGCCTTACAGACCAGGATATAGTAACACACACCTCTAATCCCAGCAGCCACAGTAACACACACCTTAAACCCAGTAGTCACAATGACATGCATCTTTAATCACAGTGGTGCACACCTTTAATCCCAGCCCTAGAGAGGAATATAAAATGTGGGGAAACAGCTCTCAGAGATGCAGTCTCCTTCTGAGATTCTCCAATTTCTAACCCTGAGCTTTTATTAATCGTGCTCCCTCTGCATTGGCTTTCTTAAAACAACTGTTGTCAAACCAAACATGGTAGCACATGTCTGTAATCACAGCATTTGGGAGGTGGAGGCATGGAAATTGGGTGTTCAAGTCCAGCCTTGGTTAGCTACATAGCAAATTCCACATCATCCTGGGAGACATGAGAGTCTCCTTCCCTTCCTTCCTCCCTTCCTCTCTCTCTCTCTCTCTCTCACACACACACACACTCCAGTAGCCAGAGTTAGAGGTAGTTACAGTTATTAACTGTGGTCCTAGGAACTGTACTCTGATCCTCTGAAAAAAGAAGTATGCACTCTAACCGAGTCATCTTTCCACCCAATTTAGTTTATTTTTTAAAACTTGTTTTCAGACAAGGTCTAACTAAGCAACCCATACTGGTCTCTCAATTTATTATCTTCTTAGCTCTATTCCTCCCATGCTGGATTACAAGTGTGCAGTCAATATACCACTTCTGTCTGAGGCTCTATGAGCATAGAAGAAGGGTGGAGATTCCCCTTGGCAAATCAAAAAACTGGCAGCTGGTGTCTTATGCCTACCTTGATTCCTGGAAAAGAAGGAAGAAAAATAGGAATGAGGAGATGTGGATATTCCATATAATTTCCAAATAAAACTGGGCTGGGTTGCAAGTCCAGAGAACACTTGTGTCCCTTCACAGGTCCATCCTGCCTGGAGTACATTAGGAATCAGGATTTCTTAAACAACCTATCATCACTTTGTGGCTAGAATAAATTATATTACTATGTAGTTTTAGTTTTAAGAGCTTCATATTGGGAAAGGTTACTAGTTTAACTATACCTGTATTATTATAGCCTTATCCCTATATTCAAAAAAATGATGATCTCAAACCAACAAATCAGAAGCAAGCCAAGCCTCTGACCAGCTTGGAGTGAGGACATAGCTATCAGATGAGACACTGGTAGCTCTTAGGTTTGAAGAAAAATTCCCAAAGTGTTCCACCCCAGGACCTCTGAAAAGACTCTGGGACTCTACTGACAGCTCCCAAGGACTACCTGGGCCAGCCTTTCCTACACCGGAAGACAGAGCTGAATCCATAGGGGAGAAGGCTTCAGTCATCTCCCAGTGATGAAGTCCATGGTTTAGAGACAAGACCCAGCTTTAGCTGTGAAAACAATGGTGCTAAAGGACAAGACAGATCCTAACATACAAAGTAGAGTAGGGGCATCACACTGGAAACAGGAAATAATAAAGAGATTTAAAAGGCAAAACAGGGATGGACAAGAACACTTACCAATGTGAGTAAGAAGCAGGAGCTTAAGACAAGAGGCCACCACTTCCAGCTTTGAGCAATAAGAGACTCTCATGGGACAACCCACTAGTCTCTGCTGAATCTGTTCACAAAGCTCAATGACCAGTTGCTTGACTCTCCATCAATAACAGGCTTCTCAACCTGCTCTTTGGACCAGATGACCTGACAGCCTGAATCAGGCACTGCAGCAATCAAAGGTAAGCTTCCAAATAGGAAGCCTCGGCACACTGACACCTGAGGCTAGCCAGATTCCTCCTGATAAAAGGGTGGCACCATGGGTGATGGTGATGGCAAGCAGAGGCTTGTATACAAGTAGCATCACCACAGTAAGTAGGTGTTCCATAACTGAAAAGCAGGGGACAGGACAAAAACTTAAGGCAGAAACAGCCAATGGTTGGGATAATCTTACATACTGTATGAAGTGTCTCACCTGCCTAAGGCAACTTCTGAATGGTTTCATAAAGAGTTGAAAGGCCAATAGCTAGGCAGGAGAGGATAAGCAGGACTTCTGGGCAGGGGTGGGAACTCTGTGAAAAAAATCTGAGGCAGGAGATTAACCAGCCAGATGCAGAGGACATTGGATACATAGTATGGGGAGATGTAACAAGCCATGTGGCAAAATGTAGATTAATATAAACATGTTCATTTAAGTTATAAAAGCTAGTTGAGAACAAGCCTAAGGCAAGGCCAAGCCTTCAGTCTAAAGAAAGACAAGTTACAATCAATGTGCTACTTAGTAAGCCAGGCTTAAGGCCAGTGGCCAGACATGAAAGATCTGATGGAGGTAACAGGAAGGAGCAACTCCTTCCCAAAGAGTCATGAAGGCCAAGATGTGCTGAGTCCCTCAGTGGGGAGTTAAGGAGAATCCCAGATTCAACCTGGACATTCACACTGCAGGCAAACAGCAGGCACCACATTCTAGAAAAAAAATTGACAGGGCAGCTCCTCAAAAACAAATCTCCTCTAGGGAGCCCCTTTCTAGGGAGAAATGAAGGAATGTTGCTTTATTTTGTTAGAGAAACATATTTAACGAACTCCTATAATAACCTAGGCAAACAAGAGTCCTTGATTTTTCTGTCTTAGATGTTTTAAATACACCAGATAAGGTGATATGGAATACTATGAAAACCAGGAGATACAAAAGTGGGGCTCTGTCTGAAAGATCACTAGCCACTCAGGAGACAAAATGCATCTAAAATGGTCTGCTCTGTTTACAGAAAGGGCCAACCTATCTACAGGCACCTCAGACATAGTAACTGGATTCCCCCATATTTTTAGAGATCCATTAAAAAAAAATGAGGGTTTTTTTTTCTTTGTTTTTATACAAGGTCTTGCTATGTACCTTTGACTGAGACTTGCTATATGGACCAGGCTGGCCTCCAACTCAGAAATTTGCCTGCCTTTTCCTCCTAAGTGCTGAGATTAAAGACATGAGCCATCATACCCAGCCCATAAAAATAATTTTATTTTCTTAAAATCTGAAGGAAGCCAGGCAGTGGTGGCACACGCCTTTAATCCTAGCACTCAGGAGACAGAAGCAGACCAATCTCTGTGAGTTTAAGGCCAGTCTGGTCTACGGAGCGAGTTCCAGGACAGCCATGACTACTCAGAGAAACTCTGTCTCAGGGAAAAAAAATCTTGAAAGAAAGTTAATAAACTTTCTCTTATCTTCCTCCCACCAAGTCCTCCACTATACTTTCATGTATTTTATTTTGTTTGTCCAAAGAACTGAAAATCAGGACTTCAATACTTACACAGCAGTGTATTCCCATCCTTCCTGAAGTTCCTATGATATCAGTAAAAGAATACAACAGGGTATAGTGGCTGGTTTTGTGTCAACTTGAAATAAGCTAGTCATCAGAGAGGAAGGAGCCTTAGTTGAGGAAATGCCTCCATGCGATCCAGCTGTAAGGCATTTTCTCAATTAGTGATCAATGGGGGAGGGCCCAGACCATCATTGGTGGTGCCATCCCTGGGCTGGTAGCGCTGTGTTCAATCATAAAGCAGGCTTAACAAGCCATATGAAGCAAACCAGTGAGCAGCACTCCTCCATGGCCTCCGCATCAGCTTCTGGCTCCAGGATGCTGCCCTGCTTGAATTCCTGTCCTGCCTTCCTTTGGACAGCAACGCGGAAGTGTAAGTTGAATAAACCCTTTCCTCTCCAACTTGTTTTTGGCCATGGTGTTCTGTTGCAGCAATAGAAACCCTAACTAAGACACTGGGAGTGGAAGCTCGGTGATAGAATGTTTGGCTAGTATAGATGGGGCTTTGGTTCTGACACCCTAGGACACACACACACAGGGCAGGGTGCAGACAAATAGGTATAACCCTACAAGGGCAGGGAACTAGACAGGAGGTAGTAGAAGACCAAAGCTGTCAGACCCTCTTGTGTGGTAGTAGATCAACCCTCCAACAGCAGGCATCAGCTTGGATGGCCAGAGAAAGCTAACATTCATATTTCTGTTTTATTGTTGTTGTTTGGTTGGTTGGTTGGTTGGTTGATTGGTTGGTTTTGTTTGTTTTTGTTTTTGTTTTCAAGACAGGGTTTCTCTGTGTAGTCCTGGCTGTCCTGAAATTCACTTTGTAGACAAAGCTGGCCTCAAACTGACAATAAATACACCTGTCTTTGCCTCCCAAGTACTGGAATTAAAAGCATGCACCACCATCACCCAGCTTGACATTCATATTCCTATAGGTAGCAAAGTCAGAAAGAAAATCCCCATTTGTAAGATAGCTTTAATTATTCATCATCGGCACTGCCTGCAGATGCTTAGACAAAACCTGTTAGGAAAACTAAATGTGACTTGTCACTGTTAAATTTTTTTTGAAACAGGGTTTCTCTATGCAACAGTCCTATTTGTCCTGGAACTTGTTTTGTAGACCAGGTTGGTCTCTGACTCACAGAGATCCACCTGTATCTGCCTCCTAAGTGGTGGGATTAAAGGCGTGCAGCACCACTGCCTGCCTACTCAGCCAACTTTTAAATTCCTTTCTTTCTTTACTACAATTTGGTACAGCCTTTAGCCCTGTGGCCACAGAGCAGAGACTTCACATTGCCTGTAGGTGAAGTCTCAACATAACGCACATATATGCATTCAAGGTTTTTCTACTCAGTCCCAAACACAAAACTCAGGAATCCAAGGAGCCAAAGGAGCCAGTGCAGCAAGGACCTGGGACTCACCATACCCTCTACAAGGCATGTGTGAGACAGGTAACTTTTCCAGCAATAAACATACTTCATACTTCCCCATGGCTGCATAGAAAGAGGTATGCTTCTCCAATGAGAACATTGGTCACAGCTCATGCAAAAACTGGCATGTACACCAGCATTATCACACAATCACACAGTCTTCTCCCCAAAGGCTAGAGCTTGTCTTCAGTTACAGAGGAAGACCTGGTGGAAAGATGAGCTACGACCATTGAACAACAAAGTAGGGCTAGAAGTATTAAAATTTCCCAAGACCAATTTATTGGAGCTAGTGACTATGCTGATGTACAAAGACAGTCCATACATGATGAATACACCTTGGCTTGATGCTCTACAGCAGCTTTGAATGCTTGGGACAGGATTGAAGATGTTGGAAAGACAAATGAATCATTTATTAAAGTTATACAGGAAGAATGGCCAAGATCAAAAACTTTGATGACAACTTATGCTGGAGAGGCTGTGAGGTAAAGGGAACGAACATTCCTGCAGTGCTGGTGGGAGTGCAAACTGGCACAGCCCCTTTGCATATCAGTGTGGCAATTTCTCAGAAAATTAGGAAACAACCTACTTCAAGACCCAACAATACAACTCTTGAGTATATACACAAAGAATGCTCAATAATACCACAAGGACATGTGTAGATGAATGAAGTGGCGGGCTGACCTGCTTTTTGTCCTGCCCAGCTCCCACATGGCTAGCTTATACCCCGAAAAAAACAACATACAAATTGTATTCATGTAAGCACTGCCTGGCCCATTATATCTAGCCTCTTCTTAGCTAACTCTCACATCT
>LOEQ01003801.1:205077-218067 GCA_001685075.1 Bramus lutescens
GAGGGAAATGGGAGGAGGGGAGGAGGTGGAAATTTTTAATTAAAAAAATAAAGAGAAAAAAAAGACAGGACTTCTTGCATAGCCCTGGTTGTCCTGGAACTCTCTATGTAGACCAGGCTGGCCTTAAACCTGGAGATCCGCCTGTCTCTGTCTTCCAAGTGCTGAGATTAAAGGCATGCACCAAACCACCAGCATATAGCTGCTTTCTTATATGCATCCAACATTTGCCCCTGCCCCAGCCAAAAATAAAAAATAAACTTGTTCAAATGTTTTTTAAAAAATGCAAGCTGCACTCTATGGCTAAGCCTCACATCAACTGCTGACTAGGCTGGGAACAAAGTACTCTAAAGTACATCTGCCCCACATCCAAGACATGACGGAGCTTGGGAATCATAGGCCAAGGGAGCAACCCCTTCAAGGACAAGGCTGACCCCAGCTACTGCTGTCCTCTGTTTCCCCTTCGGATCCTTAGACATCCTTAGAGTGTCAGCACCTCAGGTCTTTATAGACAGGATACCCAATGGAGAAATGTTGTGCAGGACATGGCATCTACATAGAGGAACTTCTTCAACTCTAACCCTGACACTTTGCAGTCAGCTGAGGTCAATAATGGACCAAGCGGGGCCTAGGCAAAGACTGGGGGCCTGGCATGGTCCTGCTACCTGTATCCTTGGGCCTATGGCCTGGATATCTGCATTCATCAGCCCAGATATACAGCCACGGGTCTGTGATTCTGCATTCTCAAGGTTGCCAGTCTCTGTCAACAGGCACAGCTCTTACATTCTACCTGTTTTTAAAATTAGCTGCTCCAAAAATTTCCTCTCTTCCCAGTCAGGAGTGAGGTTCTGTAAGTTGCCTCTGTTTGTTTAGATTACACAAACAAAAGCATATATGTGTAAATGTGTGTGTATGTATGTATGTATATCTATTGAATTGAAAAATGATGTCTTTTCCATATGCCTTAGCTTCACTGCTTCCTGTCTCCCAGAATCAAGTTTTCTGTTGAGCTTTTTCATAGTGGAGTGACTGCATAATGAATTGTGGGAACCAGGGTCTCTTCCATTAACAAAAGGCTCACTGTTAATCCTTGTGCAGCTGTAAACCACACACCTTCTCTGGGGTCATCTCTGGGCCTATCCCAGATGTGGCTTACAGTGAGTGGGGTGTATGGCTCTCAGGTCTAGGATATATCTATAGCTTGCTGCTGCAGAAAGTGAGTTTCTTTGCTGTATGGGGTCAATGGCACTCAAGCGTGCAGTCTTGATTATCTCCTAACCCTGCAGCTCTAAACAACAAAGGGGTAGGATGCTGGCTTTCCAGCAGCAAGGAGGAGCCTTTAAGTCCTGGAAACCCCCGCACTCAACAATTACACACATACAGGAAGGTGAGGAATAGAGTGTCTAACAAAGAAGGTTGGGGATACAGGATCTACCCCAGTACCAAGGGAGCCATACCTTGGTTCCAAAGGGAATCTCTTTATTTTAAACCTCCAGAGGAAATGATACCACCTTTTTGGGTGAGCTAGTTCAAAGTTTAATTGAGACCTACAGGGCCAGGGTCTCCTCCTTCTGGTACACTCTACTCTATCTAGTATACCCCAAAACCTAACACTCCTCTGCAGAACTCTTGGAACATATCCTCAGCTTTGCCCAGGGAAGCCCTGTCTGGACCTAGAAATCCAGAACTCAAGCCAGACCTGTGTGTACACATAGCAAAACCCTCTCTCTCCTTCCATGATGCACCAGGCCCCTACCCTCTAAGCCTTGATCAGACTGTAAACAGCTTTGTGAGAGGCAAAGCTCTATTTCTACCCCTAACTCAGCTGACACATCATGTGCTCCTGTAAGGACCTGTACAGAGCTCCCCTCCAACTAAGTAAATGTGGGTATTGCCCAACTCCCTTTGTCATAGTATGTTGAGAGAGGGGTCATAAGTGATAGGAGGGCCCTCGCTAGTCACACTGAGTTCAAACACACATGTGTGCACATACACACATTGCCTCTGCAGCTTAGCCTTGAAGAAGCCACTCCACTAGGTCTGCTGAAGGGCCCAGGGGATCCCTGGTGTCCCTTCTACCCTCATATCCTGACTCTAAGCATCCATATAGAACTTAGGTCTATTCTTCATGTTAGAGGACCACAGAAATGACATTTTCAAAGCCGGGGAAATACACTCAGCAAGAGATCCCTGAGACCTGCTCACCAGTCAGAATAACCTACTTGGTGAGTTCTAAACCAGTGAGAGACACTATTTCTGCAATGGGAGGAAGAGTCAGTTTTCTTCAAGAATGCAGCCCATATCCTAGTAGATTATCCTACACTCATGTATATACATGTAGCACTGAGTGGGCTCAGTGGGGTTTTTGTTATTATTTGTTTGGGGAGGTGTTTTAATTGGTTTTTTTGGTATTTTTGAGATAGGGTTTCTTTGTGTAATGCTGACTATACTGAAACTAGCTCTATAGACCACGCTGGCCTCAAACTCACAGAGATCCACCTATCTCTGTCTCTCAAGTGCTGGGATTAAAGGTGCACCTCAAAACCACCTGGCTGGCTCAGTGGGCTTTAAAAAAGAAAACACAAAGGGAGGGAAGGAATAATGAGGGTAGGACATGGAGGAAAAAATGGAAAGGAGAGAAAGGGGGAAACTCTAAAAGAGTAAAATAAAATAAAAATTACAAGCCAGGTGTAGTGGTGTATGCCTTTAATCCCAGCATTTGGGAGGTAGAGGCAGGACGATCTCTGTGAGTTCAAGTCCAGTCTAGTCTACATAGTAAATTCGAGGACAACCAGGGTATATAGAGAGGAGAAAAGGGGGGAGGGACACCTCATATTGCCCAAACCTCCAATACTTTTGAGACACTGTAAATCAGAAGGGTAATACGAAATTTTCTGATTTTACATTTTTTAAGTTCATATCCTCTGTGCTAGACAACAATAAGAAGCCCCTGCTACCACCCAAGGTACTATTAACATCTGCACGGTGACCACTATCCCAGAAGCATACTGGGATGGGTCAGGGAGACAGTCATAGGAATATCAAGGCCTTGGTCCCCAACTCCTCACAGCCCAGTTCCTCTGAAAGCTGAAGCTTCCTGGGATCCTTTCTGGGGACAATCTTGTTTTCCTTAGGCTTGAAATAATACAAAAATATGATTCACATCACTTGAATTAATTTCACTCCCATTTACTTTCTAAAAATTTCCTTCACAACCAGCTTTTGAAACAGATCTGTAGAAAATATGACGGGTAGTGGGCTTTTCTAAGGTAAAAATACTAAGATACACTAAACACAAAGCCCTCCAGCAGTTCATAGGCCCTGGTGTCTGAGCAAAACCAGTTAAGTCAGGTCTGGCAACTAAACTACCAGACAAAAGCTTATACCTTCCTCCCAAATCTCACACCAGGATGTGGGTCCCAGACAGGGCTAAGGGAAAAAAAAAAACCAAAAGGACTTGTAAGAGTCAAAGAGTCATGTCCCATTTTTTGTTTTGGTTTGGTTTTTTGTTTTTTTGGAGATAGGGTTTCTCTGTAGCTTGGCTGTCCTGGAACTAGCTCTTGTAGACCAGGCTGGCCTTGAACTCACAAAGATCCTCCTGCTTCTGCCTCCCAAGTGCTGGGATTAAAGGTGTGCAGCACCACCTCCTGGCTAAGAGTCATGTCCCCATTTAAATTGAAATTTAAAAGTTACGTTCCTACAGGGCTTGGTGGCCTACACCTGTAAAGGTAAGAAGGAACACCAGGTGTTTGACGTCCACCTGGTATTAAAGAAATAGGCAAAGTCATAAAGTCATACACAGAGTGAAAGAAGTGTCTATATGCCACAAAGTTCTAGGAGAACTAAGGCCAAATACCATAACGAGAATTTTTTATTTTTTATTTGTTTTATTAAGACAACTCCTGACCCTGAAGCCTGCTGCCTGCTCTTCCTGAGAAGAGGAACTTAATTGGCCTTTCTGTCTGGATAGTAAGAACCAGGAGGCAGAAGGTGTCTGGCCTCCACACTGGCCACCTTGTCTAGCTGACCAGAAACCCTTCACCAGCTGGATCCTTACTATAGCTCTTATCAGTACCTAACCACCTTCCAGTCCCTCAGAGCCTCCCAGAAAGGAAGAAGGCTTTGTTATGAGAACATAGATGACACTGGGCTCACTTTGTTTTTTGTTATTGTTGGTTGTGGGTTTTTTGGTTTTTCTTTGGTTTGGTTTGGTCTTGGTTTTGTTTTCATTTTGATTTTGGTTTTTCAAGATTTAGGGACAGAATTTCTCTATGTAGTCCTGGCTGTCTGAGAACTCACTCTGTAGACCAGGCTGGCCTCAAAATCACAAAGATCTGCCTGTCTCTGCCTCCTGAATTCTGGCATTAAAGGTATGCACCACTACCACCTAGTATCATTTATTTTTTAAACATTTATTTTGTGCCCAATATATACAGGCAAAAAGTAAATAGGGCTGGAAAAATGGCTCAACATTAAAAACATGCATTGTTCTTGCACAGGTTTTACTTCCAGTACCCATGTTAGGGAACACAAAGCCTCCAGCTCTAGGGCTTCTGACATCTTCTTCAGGACTCCACAAGGACTTGAATTTATATGTAGATAGACCCACACAAACACACACAAAAATAAATAAATAAATAATCTTTTTAAAAACAACAACAACAAGCACGCAGACTGTTCTCATGAAACTTATAGGTCATCAGTCCCCAAACACAGATTATCTTGAACAGCAAGTCCTACATATAACACGTTTTCAAAAAGAAGAAAAAAAATAAAGACAGTATTAGAAATGATTTGGGCTGACATCCCAGCACCTTCCCTTTAAAATGATTCATGTTTTCTGTTCTTGAATCAATTCATAAGCTTAAAGGAGCTAAAGCATCTGAAATGTGCCTCTAACAAGCCCTTGATTTAAAAAAAAAAAAAAGAGTCCTACACTCCCACTGCAAGGCATTTGTAACACATGATGCAAACAGCTCACAAACAGTAGTACATTTGGTTTCTTCTTCACTGAGGAATCTATTTGCATAGACTTAATGGTGTGAATTTGTTCTTAAACCTTTTGCTTTTAACACTGTCCAATTCCTTACACACTGTTGAACTCCAGGACAGAGTCAAATCAAGTTGCCATTATTCTGCATCCAGTATCGGCCCTCTGCCAATCTGGTGCTTCACCATAAGTCTACACATGAAAAACGCTGAGATTGACGGGAGCCAGCTTTAGAAATCACAGCTATCACCCACCCTAGTCTTCCAAATTAAGCTAAAGACACTTCAGCATTTGAAATCCAGCTGAAAAAAGATAATCCCAAAATATACTTCTGCTTCCTACCCACAGTGGAACCTGGAAAGATTCATAAACCATCCAGGCCTCAATTTCTTCATTTATAAAATGAGATTAGCCAGCTGAACCTACCTAGAAAATTTATGGCAGTGTTGTAGAGATTGCTTGTTCATCTCAGCAGCCCGGCTAGCTTAGAGCCGAAATAATCACACTGAAACTGTATTAATTAAATCACTGCTTGGCCTATTAGCTCTAGCTTCTTATTGGCTAACTCTTGCATACTAATTTAACCCATCTCCATTAATCTGTGTATAGCCACATGACAGTGGCTTAGCAGCTAAAGTTCCCAGTGTCTTGTCTCTGGTGGCTCTGTCTCCGCCCTTCTTCCTCCCAGCATTCAGTTCCGTCTTCCCCACCTACCTAAGTTCTGCACTGCTATAGGCCCAAAGCAGTTTCTTTATTAAAGGGAAATCCCACATCACGGCAGGGAGTAAATGAATTAAGATCTGTAAGGTTGGGCTGAAAAGATTTGTCAGTGGCTGTGAACACTAGCTGCTCTTCCAGAGGACCCAAGTTTGGTTCCCAGCACCTACAAAGGGCAACTCAGAACTGCCTCTAACTCCAGCTCCATGAAATCTGACTCCCTCCTTCTGGCCTCCAAGGATACCTAACAAATGGCATACACTCACACATACATACATACACACATACACACATACACACATACATACATACATACATTCATATATACATATATATAACTTTAAAAATACATCTAAATAAAAAGACATGTAAAGTAAAACTATTTGTATGTTTACGAGTGTTTGCGTGTGAGTGTATTTGAGTGTTTGGGGTGTATATTAGTGTGTGTATGTGAGTGTAGACACCGATGCACATGTGAACTCAGGTGCTCTTCTCTTCCCCAGCCATGTACTACCCCTCTAAGCCTGTTACTTCTAACCTTGAGTCAAGACTCTTGGTTGTAATCAAATCATCAGGTTACCAAACAGGAACCCAGTGACACCTTTGACTGCCAAATTCAATCAATGATAAGTTTCTTAATCTCACTATTATCTCTGTTCTCTTCCTATCCTCCCTCTACCCCTCTGTTGCCTTTATTCTGTCAGGTCCCTAAGAAAGCATAGTGTTCTCAGCAAAAGAGTAGCCCTCTGGTCCAGGATCACATACATCCTCATGCTGAAACAATCCCTGTGGGAAAACCAAAAATAAAGGCTCTGCCTGGTCAGACTTGGCTAGTATGCTCATTGATGGAGCCAATGAGAAGTCATCCCTACTGAATCTTGGGGAATTAGTATGAAGAGGGCAACAGCCCACTCCAAAAAATGAAGGTTCTATTATCAGAAGAGCAGTGGAGGCTGGGTGTGGGAAAAAGCAAATACCATATACTCACTGATTCTTTGGAGCTGCTGTTATGCCTCTGCCCTGAACACCCCACACCCCTCCATCTCTATGTTCGTCAACCTATCACTCATAGAGACCCAGAACAAGCTTACACCTATCCCCAAAGCCAGCAACATCTCTAAACAGCTCTTCACTGGCTCACTCCTCTCTTTCAGAGTCTGGACCACCAGATGCTTCTCAGAACTCACTGCCCACTACAATCCAGAGCCTCTGCTATCTGATCTGCTATTTTCAAGCTTAGGGAAATCATATTTCTCCACTCAAAGACTCCCTTCTGCCTAAAAAAGGAACTCCCTGGCATTCAGAAGGACTCCCCATGAGACCACCTTCTTCGCTAGCCTGCCCACTCCCTGTTCTCCCAAATTATTCCCACCTACCAGGACATCAATGCTACCTCAAACTATTCCCCCCATTACCTCCATGTTGTTTTACCTACTGCACTCGATCCGGTCACCTCACTCCGGAGGCTGCCCAGGCTGAACAGCCATGCCCAAGCTCAAACCTTGAGAGAGCACTTCAGCCTCTGAAGGATCACCAATGATCACTAATACATCAAATTGTAGGGAAATTCACACCTATCACTCTGAAGCCTTCCTTATTCATGCATCTGGCAGCAGGACTGTGGGTGGCATATCACTGCCTCCAGCCACTGATGTCTCTGATGAAGCCTCTGCTGACTACCATCCTATATCAAGACAGCCATTGTGCCTAGAGTCTATGAGGACTTGGTGAAATAGCTGCCCTTCCCTCAATTAGAGTGGAATGTTTGAAGTGGAGGGCAGTATCTGTTTTAGCATTCCTGAAGTGCTTTCCCAGTGTTTATACACAGAAGGTCTTAAATCTTATGAGCATGATGTGCAGATCTCATTTCAACACCCCAAAGCGTCTCTGACCATCAGTTATTCCTATTTTTACTAGACAGCACTCATGGAGCCTATTCTCTATGGCACATTCTAGTTTCTAAATGTCACTCTTTATCAGCTCCCCAGTTTTACAGAGTCAGTGCTCACTCCTATCAACTGTCATTTTGTTATAAAATAAAGTATGTAATGTCAGTTATAGAAAAGCAAGCATGCACCAGCACACCAAGTAGAGCCCAGCCTAACAAGTATGTGCCAGGGAGGCAATATTGACCCTGTGCGGGTCCCATCCATTCTTCCTTATTGCAATCCACTCACCAGTTTCAAATTTTCTGTCTGCCTTATGCATCAAGAAAGACAATAAAGAATTTAGGAGAAATGACTCAGTGAGTATAAAAATGCTTGTGGCAAAAGTCTGATGACCTTCATTTGATTTCCAGAGCCCCTCATAAAAAACTGGATATGAGGTTATGCACCTACAATCCTGGCAGTCTTACAGAGAAATGGGAGGTAGAAAGAGAAGAATCCTCCAGCAACTTGTGGGCCAGCTAGTCTAGAGTACCTACTACAGCAGAAGAAACAAGATTTTGCCTGAAACAGGGGAAGAAGAGAACCAGCTTCCCAAAAGCTGTCCTTTAATCCCTACATGCAAGTTATGGCACAAACCCATGGTCAGACACACATGCATGTGCACAAAATATTCATTCATTCACAAAAGCATTTTCCCAAAGATCCAGTGAACACTTGAACTGAAAAGATCTGTTCACACATTCCATCAACGCAGCTCGTCAACAGTGAGACCAAAGAATGATTCCCTGAATCCTTGACTTAGCAGAGATGAAATGATCATATAACACTCCCATGGTAAAATGAAGACAGTTCTTGCTCACATCTTGAAGATTTGAAATGTTTGAGTTACTCTATGCTAAGCTTTTACTCCCACTTGGGTCTGAATCCAGAAGACTTCATCCCAGTTGGGTCTCTATGATCAACAAGGCCTTATCTCTGAGTGATGATAAAGAGAGGTTGTCCCTTCAGCCTGTAGCCTTCCTTAGGCATGTCATTAAAAAAAGCCAAAACCGAGTGATCTCTAACCACATCTTCCAGCTGCAAAGAACTATGTAAAAGAGCACCAACTGCTCTATCCTAAGACCCTGCACTGAAATCTGTATCACCCATTAAAATTTTTTGTTTGTTTATTTTTGGTGGTGGCTTTTTTGTTTTGGTTTTTCAAGACAGGGTTTCTCTGTGCAGCCCTGGCTAATCCTGGAAATCGTTCTATAAACCAAGCTAGCATAGAACTCAGAGATCTGCCTGCCTCTGCCTCCTGAGTGCTGGGATTAAAGGAATGTACCACCATTGTCTAGCATTATCTGCCAATTTAAGGTAGTGTCTAGAACAACCTGAAGGATACCAGGAGCCTCGAGAGTGTTCTGTAGTACCATTCAAATTTCTTGCTTCTCTTGTGGGTGACAAGAGTCTCCAAACAACTTGAAAAGTAGGCACTACCTCTTTATCTGATGTTTTAGGGATGTCTTCAAGTACACATGACAATATTTCCATTGCTTGTGTTTGGATGGAAAATTCTTGCATTTTTTTCAAAAATATTTCCTTACTGTTTTCTTTAGCCAGATTAAGGACTGCGTATTTTTAAATTTTCCAGGAAGACAGATTATTAGGATGATACAGTGCAGAACAATCAAACTGTTTATTTTTAATTATCCTGTCTATGATCCACAACAGAAAATAAAAGAACCATGCATTCCCCTTTCTTAGAGTGCAGGTGGCAGTTAAATTATCACAGTAGATTATTTGTTCTGCTTCTTTCTTTTACACATGTAACCCCTCCTAGCTCTAACTCTGTCCTTAGGGATAATTTTTATTCTCATGTATAATGTCTGCCCTTCAAATTCTATTATTCACTTAATCACTATCAGTGAGGGATGGAAATATGGCTCAGTGGTTAAGAGCACTAGCTGCTTTTCTAGAGGATGGGATTTTAATGCTTCAGGGCCCATCTGGCAGCTGAAGTCTGCTAGTAAGTCCAATAGGGATCTGAGAACCTATTTAAGCCTCTACAGACATACATGCAGGCAAAACACCAGGTAAATACACATAAAATAAAAATGTTTTAAAATTTAATAAAAAAAACATTACTAGAAGTGTCCACAGTGAATTTGGATTAACAAATTCTTAAGACTGGAAGAGTAAAATGAGCCCCACAGACCACTGGGACTGACCTGTACATTTATAGGACTGGAATAAGCTTGGCTCAGAGAATTGAAGCTGTATGCTATGGACAAACATCATGCTGGCAGCACATTCTCCCTTCTTCAAATTTTCACAGAGCTATCAATAATACTTTCTGTGGGAATTGAAACATATTAGCTGAGTATATTTAACAGGAAAAAAATACCATGTTACCGCAAAAAGAAAAACAGTGGGTGTCTAGATCCCACTTATGTCAAGTTATTAAACTCCATATCCTTGAGCTTGCCAGACACTACTATTCCCACTGTCAGCAGATTGTGGTCCTAAAATGAAAGTGTCTATTAATGGACAGTGGTACCCAGAAAAAACATAGCCTGAGTATCTGGGGACAGGTGCTCTAGTCCTTATAATTATTAATCTCCACTGTCAATTGATTGGAGTAAGACCATGCCAAGTAGGGGCTACAGAAATAGCTCAATGGTTAAGAGTATTGGTTTGAAGCTGGTTGTGGCACATGTCTTTAATCCCAGAATCCTGAGGCAGAGGCAAGCAGATCTTTAGGAGTTAAGGACAACCTGAACTACACAGTGAGTTCCAAGACAGCCAGGTCTGTGTAGAAAAGCCTTGTTTCAAAAAGGAGGAGGAAAAAGAAGAAAAAGGAGGCCAAGTGTGGTGGTACCTTTAATCCCAGCACCAGAAAATAGAAAGAGGTGAATCTCTGGGTTTGAGAACAGATTGAACTACAAAGTGAGTTCCAGGACAGCCAGGACTACACAGAGAAATCCTGTCTTGAAAAATCAATCAAACAAACAAACAAACAAAACACTTGGTACTCTTACAGATCAGACTTTGATTCCCAGAATCTATATTGGGTGGCTGTAACTCCAACTCCAGGAAATCCAATGACCTCTTCAGGCCTCTGCACACTCATGTGTGCACGCACACACACACACACACACACACACACACACACACACACATCAACAAAAAATCGTTAAAAGAAATGGCCTGGTTGGACTGCAGTGGTACACACCTTTAAACCAAGCATTTAGGCTTAGGAGGCAGAGACAGGCAGATCTCTGTGAGTTCAAGGCTAGCCTGGTCTATAGAGCAAGCTCCAGAACAGGCTCCAAAGCTACAGAGAAACCTTTTCTCAGAAAAGAAAAAGAAAGAAAGGAAAGGAGTAAAGGGANGAGGGAGGGAGGGAGGGAGGGAGGAACTATAAAAAAAGAAATGGCCTGAGGATTAACAGTACACCTTTGAAGTGTCTATGAGGGCATTTCTAAAGAGGATCAGCTGAATGGGATGTGGAGGAGATCTGCCTTGAATGTTGGTGGCATCATTCCATGAATTGAGGCCTCAAGCTGAATAAAAAGGGGAAAAAGAAGCAGCCAATACGTGTCAGCATCTTTCTTTCTGCTTCATGGTCCATCAGGACGTAGAGTCCCAGCCATACATTTTTATTACCATTACCTCTGTCATAACTTTCCCATCATTACAAATTGTACACTAAGTTGTTGTAAGAGGCTGCCTATTTGTTTCCTAGATGCTCAGACTCCCAAAATAATTACACAGAAACTGTATTATTTAAATCATTGCTTGGCCCATTAGCTCTTACATCTTAATTTAACATATTTCTAGTAATCTGTGTATCGCCACATGGCTGTGACTCACCTGCAAGATTCCCACCGGAGTCTGTCTCTGGTAGGGCTACATGGCTTCTCTCTCACTCAGCCTCCTTTCTCCCAGCATTCAGTTTAGTTTTCCCCGCCTACCTAAGTCTGCCCTATCAATAGGCCAAAGCAGTTTCTTTATTCACCAGTAGTAGTCACAGCAAACAGAGGGGAATCCCAGATCACTAAGTCAAACCCTGAACCAAAATAAAGACTTCTTCTATTCTTTACATTGCCTCTATCAGATATTCTGTCATAACAACATGTAATTAATGCAGTCCTCCCTGCAGCAGACATGGCAGGGGTCTGCTCTTACCCACAGCAAATGGTAGAGCACCACCTGCCATGTCACCAAAGAATAGAATCAGAATCTAATGGTTGATGCTGTGCCTGGTATAACTCGCCTTCACAGGCAGACTTGAAAAATCTTTAGTACCTAGTGTTGTAGAATATTATTTTAAGGCGTGTTACATTTCTTTATGCTCTGGAACATTTGTTTAATGATGTAAAGATGTGTTGCTTTTGTTTACGCTACATTTGTTTAAGTCTGTGAAGCTGTGATTCTTTGCCTATCTAAAACACCTGATGGTCTGATAAAAAGCTGAATGGCCAATAGCAAGGCAGGAGAAAGGATAAGCAGGGCTGACAGGCAGAGAGAATAAATAGAAGAAGAACACTGGAAAAGAGGAAGAAGAGAACAAAGAGAGAGGATGCTAGGGGTCAGCCATCCTGCCAGTCACAGAGTAAGAAGGCAAGTAAGATATACAGAAGAAAGAAAAAGAAATAGCCCAGGAGCAAAAGGGAGACAGGTTAAGAAAAGCTGGCTAGAAATAAGTCAAGCTAAGGCACGGTGTTTATAAGTAAAACTAAGCCTCCATGTATGTTTACTGGGGAGCTGGGTGGCAGGCCCCCCAAAAGAGCTAAAGAGTTAAAAAAAAACCAAGTAAGGCCAAATATATATGAATGAGCAAACAATGGGATATTCTGCTGAGAGGGGTGTAGTTCCTACCACTGGAAAGGTATAAGCAGACAGCAGGTACAAGTTGCCCTCTCAGTGCACAGCAGAGTCCTGCTATAGGACCAGGCTGGATCAGAGGCTCCAGAAGGGTCCCAGGTAAGGCTCAAAGAGTGAGAGGCTGTGAGGTTCCCTGGTAGTGGTTCCTCACAGAACCACCCTTGGGAGGGGGAGGGCGGGCAGGTGTCAAACACAGGTATCTGGATTCTCCAATTGCTTCTAACATAGTACATCATGGGCAAGACCTGTATAGGATACAACTATGTTCCCACAAGATTTATGTGTTGGAGTCCGAACCCCTAGAACCTTATGTTTTCTTATTTGGAGACTGGGCCTTTACAGAGACCAACAAGTCGATAAGGTCTTCAGGATATATTGTATCCTTACCTGACTGGTATCCTTACAAAAGGGGGATACCTACCTGGACACAGAACCTCAAACAAAGAGGGAGGTCATAGAACAGTCACAGGGAGAAGATGGGCATCTACAAGCTAAGGAGAAAAGTCTAGAACAGCTCCTTTTAGCACC
>LOEQ01003801.1:219193-229446 GCA_001685075.1 Bramus lutescens
GTATAAGCTAGCCTTGCAGGAGCCGGGCGGGACGAAAAGCAGGCCTGCTCCCCTTGCCTTTTCACTACACAACCCTTTAATACAGTTCCTCATGTTGTGGTGGCCCCAACCATAAAACTAGTTTTGTTGTTATTTCATAACTGTAGAGGAAGAAGAGGATGCACCAGTTGTGTGATCCTAGAAAATCACCTCTCTGAGCTTACTTTCCTTCCTTACTTGAAAAAAAACACTTTTTTGGGTTTTTTTCTTTGAGACAGCATTTCTCTGTGTAGCCTTCACTGTCCTAGAACTCACTCTGTAGATCAGGCTGGCCTCAAACTCAGAGATCAACCTGTCTCTGCCTCCTGAGTGCTGGGATGAAAGGCATGTAACATCACACCTGGCCTCCAGCTTGGAATTTTAACCCTCATCAATCACCGCTACCAGGTCTCCTTCACAGGACGGGAGTGATGATCAAAGGTAAGAAAAATAGACTGGACATGGTGGCATATGCCCGTAATTCCAGCAGCTCTTAGGCTGAAGCAAGAGCATCTCAGTCCGAGGCCAGCCAGAGCCACCTGGGATACAGAATAAAACACTGCCTAAATAAATAAATGGGGGATGTGTGATGGACCACCATGAAAAGCTGTGGGTCCAGGGACAGGGAGATGACTTAGCAGGTAACATAAGCCTGGTGATCTCAATCAAATCCTCAGAACCCCCTTTAAAAAGATGTATGCAGTGGCACACACCTATAATCCCTGTACTCCTACTGCAAGATGAGAGTCAAAAACAAGAGACTTGGCAGAAATTCATGGGCCAGGTACGCTAAAATACACAGAGCAACAAAAATAAGAGGCCCTGCCTCAAAAACATGGCAGGAAATTAAGATTATCCTCTCTTCCGTGAACTTCCATGAACATGCTGTGACAGGTTCTCTCTCCTCCTCTCTTTCTCTCACATACACACACAAACACACATAAAGTGGAATAATGAAAACTGTGAGTCTGCTTTCCAAGCTTGCATTTCCTGTCTGTTTATACATTCAGAGTCATGGGCAAATAGTCTCTTAACTCAACCTTGACTTCTCTAACCCAAGGAAAGATGACTCATTACACAGAGGTGAAGGATGTTAAATCCCAAAGCTCTCAAAAATGTCACATCACAGGTATCACTCTCCTTTCTCACAAGAAAATGTGCTCTGAACAACTCTCAGGTCACTTAACTCCATTGCAGAAATTACAACTATTCTTCCCACAAAGGAGGATCGTACTAGGCAGGCATTCCCATGGAGGAAAAATAAATCTTTACAATAAATACAGACAGATGCAATAGACTATTCCTACACTGCTGATACTTGAAATTCAGAAAGCACAAATGGGGGTTTAGATACAAAATCAGTCAAAGACAACCAAAGACACTTCTTTAAAAATCGGTAAGTCCTAAGAGTCTGTTAGAAAATACCCAGCACTCCATTGAAACACTAAGATTCTGAATTCAGTTTTTCCCAACACCCATTCATTTTGTGAGAAACTGTAAACACAGAATGAGAAGTTTCTGCAACACGCTGCTGACTGAAAACAGCTGCAGAAAAGCATGAATGGGAGGATCCATTTGCATGAAAAAATATCTCAATATTCTTATTCAATGTTCCTATGCATCTATGTACAGAGTGCTGGGAACATGACCACCCACAAGCTACCTTTAGGGGAGGGGGCTTAGGGAGATAATTTCATCCATAAAGTACTTACCTTGTAAATTTGAGGACTAACATTCAATCCCCAGTTCCAATCATTTAAAAAGCCAGTAAAGGACAGGCATGGTGGCTCATGCATTTAATAGCACCACTGAGGAGATGGAGGAAGAGGCAGGTAGATCTCTTCATTTGAAGCCAGCAAATTCCAGGATAGCTAGGGCCATATAGAGAGACATTGTCGAAAGAAAAAAGAGAGAGAGAAATGGGGGGTGAGAAAGGAAGGGACGGGAAGAGAAGGGAGGAAGAAAAAGAAAGACAACAACAATGGCAAACACTTTTAATCCCAGTGCTGGAGAGGCAGAGACAAAAGGATTACCAGGGTTCTCTGGCAACTCAGTCTACCCTACTGAGTTCCAAACTAATGAGTGAGATACCCTGTTCCAAAAACCAAGGTGGATGATGCCGGACGAATGGCAACCAAGGTTGACCTGACTATATGTGTATATACACACACACACACACACACACACATTCACACAAAGAGAATGTTTTAAATGAGGCCGGACTGCGGTGGGTGACACACACCTTTAATTCCAGCACTCAGGAGGCAGAGGCAGGCAAATCTCGACACTAGCTGGTTCCAGGACAGGTTCCAAAGCTACAGAGAAAACCCGTCTCAAAAAAGCAACCTAGTATCACCTCTGAGTGGCCTGAGTGATGGGACTAGCAGCAGGTACACACAGAGTAAGTTTTAATTCCTCAGCTATGCTTTGCCTCGTTTACATTTTCAAGAGAGAGCAGCATTATCTAAAGCCTTAAAAATAGTTGGAATGGCTCCTATTACACTATATAAGTCACAAGTGTACACTCAATTCAATGTTTAATGTCCCATGTCGAGTATGATGACCTGAATAGCTAGACAGGTGACTGAGAACAGCACTTATGACAATACAGAAGGAGACTCAGACATGAAGGCACAGACTCCAGACTCAGAACTAGGTGTTCTCTTGAGCCTCAGAGTCTTCATCTCTAAGGATAGAGAAGAGTAAATCACAGGATTCATGCAACTGGGAAGATGAACAAAAAAGATGGTCAAAAATGGCTTGGTAATTTGGTTAGATTTGATTTGGGATTTGTTTGTTTTTTGTTTTTCAAGACAGGGCTTTTCTGGATAGTCCTGGTTATTCTAGAACTCACTGTAGAAGTCGTCCTTGTCCACCTGCCTACCCACAACCCCCAGTGCCACCACCAGCAGCTAAATAATAGAATTATAATTATATTTCTCATTGCTGTTATCAAATACCTGACTAAAGCAACTTAAGATAGGAGGGTTGCTTGGTGGTTTGTTGTTGTTGGTTGATTGGCTATTCTTAGAGTTTGTTGTTGTTTACATATTTGTTAAAAAAAGGGGGGTCACACATAACCCAAGTTGGTCTCAAATCTGAGGGTCTTACAATAGCCCAAATTAGTTTCAAACTTGTTCTGTAACTAAGAATGACACTGAATTTCCAGTGCTCTTGCCTCCCCTTCCTCAGTGGGGATTACAGGTGTGTGCCACCATATCTGGCTTTATTTGGTGCTGGGGATTAAGCCCAGAGCTCTGTGTATGCAAGGCAAGCACTCTGACTGAGCTACATCCTCAGCCCAAGGAAGGGTTCACTTTGGTTCATAGTTCAGTAGTACATCAGTGGGTAAGTCGTGGTGACGGAACAAGAGGCAGCTGACCACAAGGCATTGTAGTCGGGGAGCAGAGGAAGAGGAATGCTGTTACTAAGATCACTTTTCTGCCTCCCATGGCACAGTACCACCCTGCATGAGCTGGTCTTTCACCTCAATTAATCTAGCCTAGAAACCTCCTTATAGATATTCCTAGAGATTTATCTCCTAGATGATTCTAGATCCTCACAGGCTGCTTTAAAAGGAAGATACCCTAGGCTGTCAAGGTGGCTCTGTGGACAAAGGCACTGGTCACCAAACCTGATAACTAAGTTCAATTACCAGGACCCACAGAGTAGAAGAGAACTTCCCTAAGTCGTCCTTTGGCTTCCGCATAGTGTGCACACATACACACAAACTACTAATGATAATGATATTAATAATAAATATGTGTAGGTTGGCTTCTTAGAAAGAATAAGCCCATTGTCCACCCTCTCCTTCCCTCAGAGCTAAAATAGTGCCTAGTGCACAAAACTATGCTTTCACTATCTGCTTTTTTATCTTAGGAAGGTACTTAGTGTACACAGGCCCACCAAAAGAAGCCAAGGTTTACTTATCAGTACTTAATGAGGAAGTGCTTGACTCACCCTGAGCCCCTCAAACCCTATCTCCTTGGCAATCATTCCTGAAATGGTTTTAAATCGACAAAAAAAATGAGCAAGAACACCAAACAACACACTATAAAACTGTAGTAGGGAGAGGGCCCCCTTGTTTGTCCCAGCCTCCCGGCTAGCTTACACCTGAAATAACCACACAGAAACTGTATTAATTAAAACACTGCTTGGCCATGAGCTCTAACTTCTTATTGGCTAAGTCTTACATATTAGTTTAACCCATCTCCATTAATCTGACAGTAACCCAAGAGATGTGCTTCAACAGTATCCAGAGACTCACCCTCACTGTATTAACACATTCAGTCATTTGAGAAAATCCAGCTTTTCCTTCATGAATTGACATTTTGCTATCTGTTGTAGAGAATTAAGCTTTGGGGTTTTGTTTGCTTGTTGGTTTTGTTTTGTTTTGGGTTTTCCATTTGTTTGTTTGTTTGAGACAGGGTCTCACTATGTAGCACTGGCTGTCCTACAACTCACTACATAGATCAAGCTGGCCTAAGACTTACAAAGATCTGCCTGCCTCTCTCTGCCTCCAATGGCTAAGATTAAAAAAGCTATTACCACTAAGCCCAGCTTTGTTTTCTGTTTGTTTGTTTGTTTGTTTGTTCCCTTTAATTGGATACTACTGATGAGAAGACATCTGGGGTAAATACCTAGGGCCAAAGCACTCCATCCCAAGCAATGGTTAGTGGTTTAGAGGATAAGTATGTGGTGGAATAACTGGTGGTTACTAATTATTATATATCACAGGGTTTGGCATCATCCATCAAGCTCCATAATACTGGCCTCCTCCTCCTCTTCAGAGAAATTACAGAATTAACTGTTTAGAAACATTTCCTCTGAGTTAGCATACATTTTCCTTGTCTTAATTGGATCCAGCCTCGCCGCCCGTGAGCAAAAAGTCATCCTTCAATTACGAGGTCCCAGTCACTGTGTATGGAAGAATCACTGCCCAGCTTTTCTGCTCAGACTCATTCTAGCAGTGACATGAAAATTGTGAAGATCCCATCCTAGGTTACCCTTGATCTGCTCAAAAGAGAGATGAGGTTGTCGGCATAAAGCAACTCCTTCAACTAACAGCCTCGGAATCAGGGACAACTATTTGCACTGAACATTTGGTCGAATGCAAATATTTATTTCTGTGAAAACAACGAAAACAAACCACTTCCAACTCAGGGGGAAGGGTAAGTTTGCCAAACATTTTTCACAGTTAAGACAAACATTTGGAAAACATTTCCCTATTGGCCCTCTACCCTTATGTAATCTTTCTTTGCCGTGGTGAAGCATTTACTAATTTATCATCTACCGTGCTGTGAGATGGAGTCTTTTTCTCTCTGTGTGTGTAGACCACAGGACAGCTCAGGTGCCATCCACTTTGGGGGGTTTTTTTGTTGTTATTTTGCTTTTCTGTTGCTGTTTTTAAGACATGATCTCAGTATATATAACCCTGGCTGGACTAGAACTCTCTATGTAGAATAGGCTAGCCACCAACTCATAGAGATCTGCCTGCCTCTGCATCCCAAATGCTGGGATCAAAGGTGTGCACCAGCATGCCTATTCTGTTCACCTTAGGTTTTTTTTTTTGGAGACAGGTTTATAGTGGGATATTATTTGTGTTTTAATAAATAAAGCTTGCCTAAAGATCAGAGGACAAAGCAGCCATGCTAGTTGCCATACAAGCCAGGGAGTGATGGCACACACCTTTAATCCCAGGAATGGAAAGACAGAGGCAGATAGATCTCTGTTAGTTCAAGGCCACAATGGACTACACAAGATTGGCTCTGTCTGAAAGAGAAACAGAGCACAAAGCACCTTGGTTCACACGCCTTTAATCCCAGCACTGGGGAGGTGGAGACAGGAGCAATATAGCTGGGCAGAGAGAGGGGAAAGAGACAGGAACTCAGAGGAGTGTGGAGTGTAGAATCTTCAGGGTTTGTGGAGACAGGATCTTGCCCATTTTCAGTCTGAGGTAAAGGTAAGAGCCAATGGCTTGCTGCTTTGCTTTTCTGATCTTCAACTTGAACCCCAGTATCTGTCTCTGGGCTTTTATTATCTGTGTTATGCAGGGTTAAGGTAGGCTGGCTAGCCAGTGAGCCCAAAACCTGCATGTCTCTGCTCCACTAGCACTACTTATGGTTCTTGGATAGGAGTCCCAGTACTCATCTTGCACAGCAAGCTATCCCCCCACCCCAAAACCTACCTCCTTTAGGGACTCTGCTTCCCAGTTTTCCTTCCCACAACAGAGGCACAGCACCATAATTGATTCTGGAAATTCTTTTGAACAACAATGACATTGCAAGCACACCCTCCTGGATACCACATATACACACCATGAATGCAGGCCTATGTGCATCTACCCACAAAACACAAGTCAGGGATAAGGAAGACACTGAAGTAACCCATGCCAATCAAGTCAACAACCCAATTCTTCATGCTCACTCCACTCCCTGCTATTCCTGGAGCTGGGTCCCTTCTCACAGATGTTACTTGGATGACCTAATGAACTTGTTCTGGGCACAGTAACTGACAGGCACTAAGACAAAACAGAACATATTTCAGTATCAACCCTTGAAAGCTGCTTTTCCTAGCCACTTGCTGACCCTTCTTGATGTGGAATTCCCCTCTGTATGCTGTGAATACCACTGATAAATAAAGAAGCTACTTTGGGCCTACTGCAGCGCAGAATAAGGCAAAGTGGGAACTCCATGCAGATAGAGGAGGAGAGAGTAGGCAGAGACAGGGAGCCACCGTGCAGTCGCCAGAGGAGACAGATGCCTGGAGCCTTGCCGGGAAACCACAAGACTCATGATAAAATATAAATGGACAAGCAGCCTCTGCCTATAGATTGGCACGCCATCCCTGTAAAACCTGATAAAGCTTGGAAAGGAATTCTAGACACAAAAGAACAGAGTTAAGCATGGCTTCTTGGTTGCTGACATTTTTTTCTCAGATGGGCTCTGTTTGTTGGCGGCAAGCAGGGGCCCCGCAGCTCCTTTAAGAGAGCTCTTCCTGACTCAGAATTGGTAGCAAAAACTGTGCAGCTCCTTTAAGAAGGCTTCCTGGTTCGTACTAGTTGCATGAACAGCTCTGGCGCTTTCAGGAGGCCAAGCACTTAAATGGGGTTTGTGAGCAGCATATTATAAACGGCCTATTGGTATGACATGTTTTTCGAGGCAGGGTTTCTCTACTCCCAACTGTCCTAGAACTTGTTCTGTAGATCAGACTGGCCTTAAACTCAGAGGTCCACCTGTCTCTACCTCCAGAGTACTGGGATTGAAGGTGTTCACCACCATCACCACCACCCAGCTGACCTTTTACATCTTAACCTTCTTTCTTTTCTCAGTCTAGTCTGTTGAGAAGTAGAAACCCTTCAAACTGCTTTACTCCATTTTCACCCTCATTTTAGATCATTTTTTTGAAGTCCATATAAGGTTTTTTTTTTCCTTCTGTCCTTGCATAGTGGTCTGAATGAGAATGGCCCCCACAGGCTCATATATTTGAATGCTTGGTCCCTGGTTGGTGGACTGCTTAGGAAGGATTAGGAGCTATATGGTCTTTCTGGAAAAGGTGTGTCCCTGGAGGTGTACTTTGAGGCTTCAAAAGTCCATGACTAGGCCCAGTCTCCCTGATTGCTGTTTGTGGATAAAACATAAGTTGCCAGACATAGTGGCACATGCCTTCCAGAACTCGGGAGGTAGTCAGGTGGATCTCTATGAGGATGAGGCCAGCCTGGTCTACATAGTGAGTTCCAGACTAGCCAGAGCTATGAAGTGAGACCTACCTTAATTTTAAAAACAAAAAACAAAAAACCTCTTAGCTCTTCAGTGCCTACCTGCTGCCATGATGGTCACTGACTCACCCTCTGAGACTGTAATCGAGTCACCATTAAATGCTTTTGCAAACTAACTGCCTTAGTCACCCTGTCAGTTCACAGCAATAGAACCGTAACTAAACTAAGACACCTTACTGTGGAAGCTCAAAAAATGTGAGCCTATTTCCACCTTGCCTGAAGGTCAGAGAGTTTAAAGTTGCTCAATTGTTAACAACAATCAGAACTACACATCCTGAATCAGGATGTGGTTACTTAGCTCTTTTGACATTAAGACCCATACAGGTAGACCTAACTCCACCCTGACCAATGGTCAGGATATGCAATACTTCTGCTCCTTCTTTTGTTACCTGGGAAACGGCTGCCTTCAGGATACTTGGTCTAGGGTAGCTTCACTGCCTAAACAACAGAATGCTAATGAGTTGATGTCTCAAAGTGTTAAAGCAATTAATTATTCGAGTTGTCCTTTATATGATGTTAAAGAAGTCTTTTGTTGGCTTTTTCCCCCTTTTGTATTGTGTATTAAAGCATACGGATAATTAAATTTGGGTGACTGCAGTACTCACTAAAACTCCCTCCTGTTTTAGTATTTTTAAATGTGTCTTTATACTCTTTACTTATATTTCTGATCCCCACGCCCCTATCTTGTCAAGGCTGGTCCCCAACACCTTACACAGCGCATCTTTTTCCTCTTGATAAAATGACTGTTTCAAAGCCAGGCAGTGGTGGTGCACATCTTTAATCCCAGCACTCGAGAGGAAGAGGCAGGCAGATCTTTGTGAGTTCGAGGTCAGCTTGGCCTACAGAGTGAGTTCCAGCACAGGCTCCCATCTCAAAAAACCAAGAAAAAAAAATAGACTGTATCAATATGTACTTATACTAGAAATTTGAAGAAAGAACATGGGGTCGGGCATGGCATAGTAAACTGAGCACTTGGGACACTGAGGAGAGAAGATCACAAGTTAGAGGTCAGCAGAGCTACACAGTAAGATATTATCACAATAATGAAAATGAGCTAAAAAACCTTTAAAGGAACATGGAGTTCTGTATGTGTTTATATCATACTCTCCATTTAAATCAGGAAAGCAGTTGCTCAATTTAGGTAAATTTCCCAACAAGAAATGAAAAAGGTTGGGGAACATGGTGAAACGAGACAGTCCCAAGATCCACATATCTACCTGAATGCAGGACAGCCCACTCTCTCCTTTGTCTCCCTTTCAGTACCATGTCAAAGCACACAACTTAATCCCAACAGAACTCCAGAAAGGAGGGCAGCCTCTACCTCCCTTTTCAGTCTAGAACCACAATCAGCACTTCCACAAGACCTTGTCCATCCCCAACCAAAGGATTTTCCTACTTTGTTTTTGGTGGTTTCTATCTGAAAGAACTGATCTTTTGTTTTTGATGTGGTTTTTACTACTGTTTGCTTGTCTGAGACAGGCTTTCTCTCTGTAGCCCTGAAACTCTCCATGGAGGCCAGTACTGGAGTTAAAGACATGTACTACCACTGATCCTGATGAAGGCTCTACACCCTAAAAAAACCAGCAGTTTTCACCCAGATTCAAGCCCATCTCTCAAGCATAACTTGGGTTTTGGTTTTGTTTTTTGAGACAGAACCTCCCTCAGTAATGTGGGCTGGTCTCCAATTCATGGCAATGCCCTTACAGACATGAGCTTCACCTAGTACAAGTATAATTTTAAATTTATCTTTAAATTACATATATGTCCTTTTGGACATTGTCCAAAGCCTAAACACAACAGAGTCCATATGCTGTCTACTGAGTTGCAGAGTTGGCACCCTAATCAGCTTAAATTCTTTTAGGGAAAGAAACCATCCAGTTCTGCTCATATCTAGTTTTCTAGTTTAAAGAGCCTAAAAAGGAGCCAGGTAATGGCGGCACACATCTTTTATCCCAGCACTCGGGAGGCAGAGGCAGGCAGATCTCTGTGAGTTCTAGGCCAGTCTGGTCTATAGAGCTAGCCCCAGGACAGCTAGGGCTATTGCCAAGCTCTGTCTCAAAAAAAAGAAAAAAAAAAAAGACTAGAAGGGTTGAGATGTATCACAGTAGTAGAGTACCTGTCTAAGCACAAGGCCCTGAGTTCAATCCCAAGCACAACCAAAATAAAAGTAAAACCACATGCTCAAATTGCCTTTTTTTGTGTGTCTGAGACAGTCTCACAATGTAGCTAGTCTAAAACTTACTACATAGACCAAGCTGGCCTAACTAAGAGATCTGGGTGCCTCTAACTCCAGAGTGCTGAGATTAAAGGTATGCACTACCACCCCTGACCCAATTGTCTCTTTTAACCCATCTCTAATTATATTTATCCAAGGCTGATATTCAAAGCAACACTTCTGCCAAGGATCCTTGATGTAGGAGGGTCATCTGTCTATGTGTTACTTTCATTGATTAATAAA
>LOEQ01003801.1:259418-270976 GCA_001685075.1 Bramus lutescens
CCCTTGCCCCAGCGGGTGGTGCGCTCCCGGAGTCTTTGCGATCTCGGAGTCGAGGGTCCC
Organism: Bramus lutescens; assembly: GCA_001685075.1. NCBI lineage: Eukaryota > Metazoa > Chordata > Mammalia > Rodentia > Cricetidae > Bramus > Bramus lutescens. Next base: position 259,479 of record LOEQ01003801.1, read on the forward strand.
CTTGCTGCTTTTCCACTCACTAAAGCACCCAGGTCTGGCTTTGTAGGCCTGTGTATTGGATCCCGTGTTCTAGGGTTTGTCACCAAACATGACCTTGAGCAAGTGACTTTTCTCCCTCCTCAGGCTTGTCTGTGTAGTCCTGACTGTCCTGGAACTCACTCTGTAGACCACGCACTCTTAGAGATCTGCCTGCCTCTACCTCCCCATTGCAAGGATTAAAGGTGTGTGCCACCAACACCTGGCTTGACTTTGCATTTCTAAATCTGTTTGCTTTCCTTTCTTTGCCATAAAAGGAGTAATGCCACGTCTTGACTTGACTGTGGGCTCACTCTTAAATCTAGTATTTAAACAATTACTATAGTAATGGGAGCCGCTTTCTGCTCCCACACTCAGGCTGGACTCTGCCCTGTTACCTGCTGTCCTCTTGGTGGTTGAAGCTTACTATTCTTAATTTACCAACCACCTTCCCCTTTTTCTCATAGCTGGGGCTCAGGACAACACCTACCTCCTCCCCTAGCTACGCTGGACATCAAAGTTGAGCAAATACTTCCCTTGAACTCGGGCCAAACTCTCCCAGGGCATGAACTTTGCCTTATTTCTTTGCTTGACTGAGAGTCTGGGAGAGACATTTTCTGAGAAAAACCTTGATATGGCCACATTTGCAGCTGATGGGGGGTTAATCACTCAGCCTGGCCTAGCCTTCCTGAATTTTTGTAGTCATCTGGAGATTTTTATTCCTGAGACTGTAATCTTAGGATGACCTCGGCCTTGCAGTCTTTAAGGAAGAAGAAAGAAAATTTTAATTTGATTTGGTGTTTGGTTTACAGAGAAAATGGACAGCTGAGGCCACCATTGACAAATGGCAACGGCAGCCAGCAGCAAGGTCAGCCATTAGTCACCCTTCCAGAAAGTCTTCCTAAAAGAAAGCATTTCTCTTTGCAGGTTGCTCAGCATGTGGGTGCCATTTCCCGGTGTGTTTGTGCTTCAGCAGTTCTTAGGCCTGTTGCTTCTAGAAGACCCTGCTTGACAAACATACTGTGGTCTACCTCTGCCCAACCAAAGTTTGCCTTTAGTACCAGTAAGTGTTACTATGTTTTAGTTTCACCCAGGCAAAGGGAACCCATGTCAGCAACTCTGAACCTTGTCTATGCATGAGACTTGTCTTCAGCGCTTTAAAAAATGCAGTATGAGAATGTGTAGAGATGGCCAGATCCATAAGGAATTGTGTAGGAACAGTGAGTAATTGGCAGTGTCAAAAGTTTAAGGTTTACTTTTAAGGAACGTGAAGAAAATGAAGCAGAACATACCTTTAATCCCAGCACTCAGGAGACAAAGGCAAGTGTATCTCTGAGTTCGAGACCAGCTGATCTATAGAGTGAGTTTCAGGACAATCAGGACTACACAGAGAAACCCTGACTCCATGGGGAGAGGGGAAGGAAAGGAAAAAACTAGGCATAGCAGCACATAATCAAAATTCCGGGACTTGGGTGGCTGAGGTAGGTTAGAATATGAACACAGATTTGAGGCCAGCTTGGGTTATATACGAAGGCTTTGTTTCCGATAGAGAAAGAAGAAAGGGGCCACATGCTGTTAGTGCATAACTGTAACCTTAGCAGTGGGGACGCAGACATGGGGATTGCCACAAGTTTGAGACCAGCCTGTGCTTCATAATAAATTCCAGGCCAATAGAGCCTTCTTAGTGTGAGACCCTGTCTGCAAGCACAAAACAAAGAAATGAGGAAAGAAAAGAATAGAGAAAGCTATAATCTAGGAAAAAGAAAGTATTTGTATAATATACTTAATAAAGGATATTCCTCTAAGATATCATAACAGCTTAGTAATAACCAAAAGACCCCTGGATAAAATGAGTAGGCAACACCACTGAGTTTTGCCTGTACCCCACCCCACCCCAACTTTGAAACACTTCCTGCATCTGTTCTTGATGTTCTCTGTGCCACACCTCAGTGCCTCTCCATGAGATAACTGGAGTCCTTACATTAGTCCTGTCCTCCTGATAGCCTAATCTTCCTGAAAACATTTGTCCTCCTACATCAGAACCACGCAGACTCCATTCTCTCCTGAAGTGAAGAGCTAACCCTGCAGCTTGACACTAAGGACCTTTTTAAGCCCGGCTCTGGCTTTGCTTCCTTTTCTCTTCCTCCCTTTAGTTTCCAGGGCATTTCATTTCTTCTTTCTATTTTTTGGTTTTGTTTTGTTTTGTTTAGTTTTTAAGTTTTTCTTCAGGGCTGGAGTGATAGCTAACTCAGTCAGTAAACTAGCACAAGGACTCAAGTTTGACCTTCAGAACCCACATATAAGCAGATGTGGTAGGATGCACTTGTGTCCAGCTAGCCTACTGGTGAGAAGTTTATCAGATGCTAAAAGAGAGAAAAGAGGGATCAGTACTGGAATGTGTCTTCCATCCTCTAAATTTACACACCCATACAAATGCACGCGTGCGCACACACACACACACACACACAAACACACACTTCTCCCTACCACTGAGTTGGATTTGTGTGTAATTTAGAACTGAACTGAACGGGAAATTATTGTACCTAAGATGTACAATTAAAGTGAATCATCTCATTGAGTTGCATTAATAACATCTCCAGTTATGATAAAGAGTAAATTTATTTGATAAGTTTCAATGAAAGGAATTTGGATAAAATCATGTAGTGCTTGATGCGGCGGATGACAAGCTATATACTGGTTTATGATCTTTTTCAGGTTCCTCCTTCCACACCCCTGCTGTCACACAGCATGCCCCCTATTTTAAGGGTACTGCTGTTGTCAATGGAGAGTTCAAAGAGCTGAGTCTTGATGACTTTAAGGGGAAATACTTGGTGCTTTTCTTCTACCCTTTGGATTTGTAAGTCTGACTCTATAATGCTTTCATACCCTTCGGAGAGCTGGTGGTGGATTCTGACTCACACTCAAATTCCTCTTCTAGTGAAGAGAAAGATTCTTTCTGATTTTTTTCATTGGCCTTGGCTGTCTATAGCTCATGTGATGAACTCGATGGAAGAAATGACCTTACTTTAATGGAGGAGTTTTAATATGGTTCTGTTAGCTTTTCTGGTGGTCTTGGGGATCAAACCCCAGGCCTTCTGCATGCAAGGTAATCACTGGATAATGTTCTCAACCTTTAATACAATTCAGTATTACATGCTTTTGATTAATGGGTCTCTAAACCAGTTTAAACTTTATACCAGTCTGGTTGGAAAATGAGAAAGTAGTATAAGAAATGAATTTTTCTTAAAGCTGCTTTATTTAAATACAGATTTTCAATTTAAGTCTTCAAATGTGTGCCCCCCCCAACCCCAGGTTGATTGATTTATCGAGGCAGGGTTTCTCTATAGCCCTGGCTGTCTTGGAACTCACAATAGACCAAGCTGGCTTCAAACTTACAGAGATCAGCCTGCCTCTGCCTCCTCAGTTCCTGGATTAAAGTGCATACCACCATGTCCAGCAGCTAGAAAGAAAGCTTACTCTTTTTTATTTTTTTTATTATTTTTTTGTATCATATTTATATGTAGACCAAGCTGACCTGAACAGACAAATATCCTTCTCCCTCCACCTTCCAAATTCTGGGATTAAAGGTTTATGCCACTAATGCACCTCATTTTACCTTTTTTGCTCCCTAAGCAAATCAATTTAGCTTTTAGACAAGTTACTGTTTATGTCTTAAATTTTTGTCTTTACATGATCTGATGAGACTTTCTTTTTTCCCCAAGCACTTTTGTGTGTCCTACAGAAATTGTTGCTTTTAGTGACAAAGCCAACGAATTTCATGATGTAAACTGTGAAGTGGTTGCGGTTTCAGTGGATTCCCACTTCAGTCATCTTGCCTGGATCAATACACCAAGGAAGGTAGGTTGGTTGACAGGCACCTTTCCTTGGTTTTATTTTATTCTTTGGTTTCATTTCTAAATCACAAACAATATAGACCACACAATAAAGACATTGTATATATTTGTGGGATACAATGTGATGTTTTGATACATGTGTACATTGTGCAAGGATCAAATCAGACTAATCTGTGTTCTGTTTCCTCAGTCATTTCTCTATGACCATGACATTCAAAATCCTTTTTTAGCTGGGCAGATGGTTCACACCTTTAATTTCAGCACTCAGAAGGTAGAGGCAGGAGGATCTTCATGAGTTTCAAGCTAACATGGTCTACCTAGTAAGTTCCAGAGCCACATGAGACTTTCTCAAAAATACAAATAAAAACCTTTTTTTAGCAGTTTAAAAAATACAATATGTTCTAACTGTAGTCACCAATTATACAGAATAGAACTTAATCCTCTTATCTAACTAATCATTGCCTTTTCCTCATTCACTAGCTACACGTATCCCCTTTACTAACAGAAGAAATTTAAGACAAAGCCTAGGGATTGTTAAAGCATAGCCAGTCTCTTGCTTAACTGCCTTCCTTTCAAGAAACAGTGTGCCAGGTATTTCAGGCTGGCCTCTTAGCTGGATGTTTTAGCTCAGATAACCTTGAATTTCTAATCCTGCAGCCTCCACCTTTCAAGTTCTAGGAACCTGGTTAATGCCTTCCTGGGAATCAAATCCAGGGCTTCAAGCATTCTAGATAAGCTCTGTTATTAGGTGAGACACATCCTCCTGAAGCAGGCCATTTGTAGATCCTTGCCTATTAGTAATCTGTGAACTATGGTAGTAACACCTCCATGGACATTGTATGTATCTTTACTGCCCATTCCATGTATATTTTCCAAGTTCAAATAGTAATGGAGACAGGCCAGTAGGACAAGGGACATGGCTAGGGTCTTTTGCTTCCTCTTAAGCCTGTACTTTGAACACATAGTAGTTTGCTGTACTGTTCTGTGTGATGTTGTCTAGAAATCTAAGAAAAACAACCAAAATTTCACTAGCTATGATCTGGTACTAACCATAGTGACTTGAGTAATTTGTGAATACTTCATTTTTATTCTTGACAAATTAGTTTTCATTTCAACAGCTGCTTTAAAAATTGGAAAAACAGAGCAGGGTATGCTCAGAGCTTTTACTTAATATACAGGAAACCTTGGGTTCAGTCCCCAGTACCATAAACTTGGTGGATTAGCATAGCCTGTGATCCCAGCATTCCAGAGGTTGAGGCAGGAAGACCAAAAGTTCAAGGTCATCATTGGCTACGTAGTAAATTGAAGGCCAGTCTGGCTACAGGAGACCTTGACTCAAAAAGATAAGGAAAGGTCAGTCAGATTCTTTATTGCAGTGTCCTGATGAAAAAAGAACTTTTTCTTTTTCTTTCTTTTTTTTTTTTTTGAGCTTTAGTTTTCTTATCTTTAAAACAGTAGAAATTGGTCAGTGTGGTGTTTCATCAGGTAACGTACTTGCTGAGCAAACCTGACAACCTGAATTCTATCACAGGAACCCACACATGTGCCCACCCTCCCCCCACACATATACATCAATTAACACAGGAATAATAGGGACTGGAGAGGTGTCTCATTGGTTAAGAACATTGCTATTCTTCAAGAGAATCCAGGTTCAGTTCCCAGCATCCATATAGCTGCTCACAACTGTTTTAACTCCAGTTCCAGGGGATCTGATAGCCTCTGCTGACTTCTTCGGTCACTGCATGCATGTGATATGCAGGTAAAACACATAAAATAAAAATAAATTAAAAAAAAACATAATGGCAAATATAATTGTATCTCCTTTAGGCGAGTTTACAGGAAGGAAGTGTGCATTTACTATTACTTACCACCATCAATATGGGTACATGGTTCAGACATTGTAGGACCACCTGAGAAAACCAGTCCTGTTTGCCTTTTTATTAGAGTGGTGGTTTGGGCCACATGAACATCACGCTGTTGTCGGATTTAACCAAGCAAATAGCTCGAGACTACGGAGTGCTGTTGGAAGGTGCTGGCATTGCTCTCAGGTAAGAGCTGTTCCTTAGAGATGGGATGGTTTTGCATATTTTAGTGTCATACTGACTCTTAAGGACTTAAGAGAAGCAGTTTTGCTTGTCAATTTTGATAAAACTCAGGAAGCAATACAGGCTTGGTTTTGTGTTAGTGGTTTTGGTTTTTTTTTGTTTTGATTGGTTTTGTTTTTGAGACAGGGTTTGAATATATGGCCCCAGGCCATCCTTGAATTTGCGCTCATTCTGGTCCACCTCCTTGGTGCTGGGATTATGGGCAGGTACCACAGATATGTTACCTGGATGGCAAAAACGTCAGAAACAGAAGCTTTTCTTCTTTAATTTAGATTTTATATTAGAGTTCAGAATTTCTAAGTGAGTATTTATATATATGTTATTTATTTTATCTATAGGGATTTCTTAGAATGACTTATAGGCTGTGGTCTAAACTAGTCTTAAGAATGGCTATCTACTAATGAGAGGTCCAAGAATCCAGTAGTAGTTCAGTCCATGAGGGTGGATGTCTCAGCTGGCCTTCAGTGTACTCCAGAATCTCCAAAAAGTGGCTCTAATACCTGTGAAGAAATGGACTTGCTCTCAAGGGTAAGAGCAATCAGGCAAAGCGAGAGCAGGCTTCCTTCTTTCTTGTCCTTTATATAGACTGTCAGCAGAAGGTGTGCTCCAGATTAAAGGTGTGTCTTCTCACTTCAAAGATCTGAATTAGCAGTGGGTTGTCCCTTCAAATAATTTGTTGAGGAAAAATTGCTGGATGGTGTGGGATACACTTTTAATCCCAGCATTCTGGAAGCAGAGGTACAGAGTAAGTACGGTCCTGGACAGCCAGGGACTGTCCAGGGAAAAAAAAACTGTCCAGGACTGAAAGGAAAAAAAAGAAAGTCCACCACAGGTGTGCCCAGTCATTTGGGTTTTAGTTAGTTCCAGGTATAGTCAGGTGGACATTCAAAAATAGACATCACAAATTTATTTTATTTTATGTGTATGGGTGCGTGTCCTCTGCACGTAAGTCTATGCACCATTTGCAGGCAGTACCCTTGGCGTCATATCCCCTGGAACCAGAGTTATAAATGGTTGTTAGCTACTGTATGGATGTGGGGAATCTAACCTAAGTCCTTTGCAGGAGTAACAAGTGCTCTTAGCTTCTGAGCCACCTCCCTGTCCCCTGAGAAAGCCTTTTTATCTACTTAGGCACTGATGAAATCGTTTCTGTGAGGATTGGAGAAATGGCCAAGCTGTGTGCTCAGTTCACTACCTGGTTCTCTGTTTAGGAAAGGGTGCCGATGTCTTAATGATCCCACTGATCCATTCTCTATAACAGTGTAGGGGCCCTTCAATGATGGCTACTCCTGAACTACTGGGGAGAAAAGCTTTTTCAAGGTCCTTCTGTCTCTCTCTTTTCTTTCTCTCTCAATGGAGATGGTGTTTTAAAAGTCATGGAACCAAACAAGCCAGGGTTTGATTTTTTTTTTTTTTTAAGCTTGGCTTCTTAATGACTCTGTGATTTTGGGCAAGTTATTTGCCTTTTTGCGCCTCAGTTTTCTCCTAGATAAAATAGAGGTGAATCTCTAGTAGGTGTATAGGAGTGACCTGGTGAGGTAGTTTAGGGAATAGCTCCAGGTGGTTATTGTAGCTTGTATTTTCTATGTACTTTCATCCTATGGGACTGGGGAAAGTTCTTTCTTACACAGTCCCATGTTCAAATGCAGCCTTCTTGAGTGCTTCTTCATGGGAATGTGGGCTTTAGCTGTCTTCTTGATGTTTATGAGAATAAGAGTGAAGGAAGGACTGAGGCAGTAACTTTATGAAGGAGAAGAGAGCCACACCTTGGGATGTCACACAGTTGTGTTGGATCTGACCTGACATTCGTCCACACTTGGAGGGAAGAGTGAGGATTGAGAAAGAAACAGACAAGAGACAACAGATAAGAGTCGGGAGATCATCCAGTAAATACAGAGATTTGCCTTGTGTTTATTTCTCATAGCCTTTATATACCCCAATCCAAAAAGGAGGGGGGAAGGCAAAAGCCTTCTTCACCAAGGTGCAAAGAACAAACAAAGTAATTACCTTCTTAATACTCAAAACTTCAAGTAACCATACCCTAGGTCAGGACATCCTGTTAGTAGCCACACCTTAGGTCAAACCTCCTGTCCTTATAACCTTGAAGGAGCAAGAATATGTTTGAACTCTGACTTTTAGTTAAGGTGGAACGATCCACTTCTGTGGGCTCCCCACAGAGTTGCTAAACCCAACTCGCATTGAACCTCAGTGCTGGCAGCCTTTTGGAACTCAGCCTTGTTGACTTCAAGATTACTTTTTTCTTAGTAAACCAAAGCCAAGCTTCTCCATAGTTAGCAGTGGCAGGGGAAAGTGTAGTCTGTTATGCTTCCTTCCTGTATGTCTTACTTAGGGTTTCTATTGCTAAGAAGAAGCACCATAACCATGGCAACTCTTATAAAGGAAAATATGTAATTGGGTCACTTACAGTTCATTGTTATCATCATGGTGGACATAGCAGCATCCAAGCAGACATGGTGTTGGAGAAGGAGCAGTAGGAAGTGAACTGAGACACTGGGTGTGGCTTGAGCATATATGAGACCTCAAAGTCCACCCCCACAGTGACATACTTCCTCCAGCAAGGACACACATACTCCAAAAAAGTTACACCTCCTAATAGTACCTCTCCCGATGCGCTTATAAAGGCCAATTACATTCAAATTACTCCATTCCACTCCTTAGCCCCATAAACTTGTAACAATATCATGATGCAAAATGTATTTAGTCCAGCTTCAAAAGTCCCCATAGGCTACCACAATCTCAGTGTTTCAAAGTTCAAAGTCTCTAAAGAGATTCATGCGGTCTCTTAACTACATGAATCCCCTATAAAATCAAAAAACAGATCACATACTTCCAACATATAATGGCACAGGATATTCATTACCATTCCAAAACATAGGGAAGGAGGCATGGTGAGGAAATACTGGACCAAAGTAAGACTGAAAACCAGCTGGACAAACTCCAAACTCTGCATTTCCATGTCTGATGTCAAAACACTCTTCAGATCTTCAACTCCTGTCAGCTTTGTTGATTGCAACACACTTTCTTTCGGGCTGGTTCCACTCCCTGTTGGCAGTTTTCCTTGGCAGGTATACCATAGCTCTAGCATCTCCAACATCTTGGGTTCTCCAAGGCAATCCAGGATTCAATGTCGCAGCTTCATGCAATGGCCTTCATTCAGGGACACCCTGATGCATGCCTGGCCTTGGCAGCTTTCCTTAGTCATAGAGGCAGATTCCATAACCCCTTTCTTCTATCCTTAAAGCTGGAATCCTGTGGCCAAAGCTGCCATGTTCTGCTGCTTACTAGGGCTGGAACATGGTCCTCATTCAATTACATCTTTACTAGCTTTCTGATTTTGATAGTTTGCTTTACTGCCAAAGCTTGGCTGCCCTGAAACTGGATCTGTAGACCATGCTGGCCTCAAACTCGGAGATCTACAGCAAGTCTCTGCGTCTGAAGTACTGGGATTAAAGGCATGTACCACCATACCCAGCTCTAAGCTTTTCTTTAATTCCTTTTCACAAGTTTGAAATTTAGCTGAGTGGGATCTTGGCCATGAGGTCACCTCTCCCTGTATTCCATTTCTTAATCTGTTTATCTCCTTGAACACAGAAGTGAACTGGGTGTAACTTAAACATATATGAGACCTCAGAGCCCATCCCTGCAGTGACACACTTCCTCCAACAAGGCCATACCTACTCTTAATAGTGCCACTCTTAATGAATTTATGGGGACCAATTACATTCAAACTATCACACCATAGATCTTATAATTTTGTAGTGACTACTACTGGTTACTGGGGCTAAGGGTAGAGAAAGCTGGGTCTAGCTGATGTTAGTCTTCTCTGAGATCAAGCGCCAGAAGAATAAGATCAGTCCCAACGCCTGGATTCTAAACATCTAAGCCCCTCTGTACTTTGCCTTTTCCCTATGTAGTTGACATGTGAAGTCCTTGTATCCCTTTAAGAGGAATTGTGAACCTGGGTATGGTGTTAAATGCCTTTAATCCAAGCACTCTGGAGGCAGAGAAAGGCAGATCTCTGTGAGTTCTGGGCCAGTCTGGTCTAAATAGTGACTAGGACTGTGTATAGAGACCCTGTCTCATTAGGGGAAGAAAAAGTAATAATAATTGTGAGGTGCTAGAAAGATGATTCAGCAGTTATGGGTACTTATTGCTGTGGCAGAGGACAGAGTTCGGTTTTCAGGGCTTGCCTTGCACCGCTTATAGCCACCTGTACTCCTGCTCCAGGGAACCTAACACTTTCTTCTGGATTCCATTGATATTTTCTTGCATGCATACACAACACACATATAAATAAAAGGTAACATTTTAAATATTCACTGAATATAGATAACATAATTTCTTCCTCTTATACATTTATGTGGTTACTTTACCAGATCCTGAACAGGAGTCTAAAGAATGCCTGCTAGGTCACTGAATAAAGGTGCTTACTGTTTCTAGTTCATTTCTTTTAGATACATCACATTGGAGGTACACTTTTGCAATGTTCCTATAACATGCTTCACATGGTGGTCTAGCATTATCAAAGCATCTGTCGCTACTAAAAGGTGACAAACATTTGTATAATACTAATTTCAGGTTGGTTTTTCTTTTTAAGATTTTTTTGTTTATTATGTATACAGTTTTCTGTCTGCATGTATGCCTTCACACTAGAAGAGGGCACCAGATTTCATTCTAGATAGTTGTGAGCCACTGTATGGTTACTGGAAATTGAACTCAGGGACTCTGGAAGAGTAGCCAGTGTTCTTAGCCTCTGAACCAACCATCTTTCCAGCTCTGGTTTTTCTTTTTAAGATTTATTAAAATTATTAATTATGTATGTGTGACTGTGTAAGTACGTGCATGCTAGGAGACTTGCTCTTGGAGGCTGTAAGAAATTATCAGGTCCACTGGAGCAGGAGTTACAGGTAGTTGTGTGCTGCTCTACATGGGTTCTACAGACTGAATTCAGGTTGTCTGGATAGACAGTACATGATTGCTAAGCAGTCTCTTCAGTCCCTAAAACTCCCATTTTTAAGCATTTGACAGTTTTATGAATTTATTAAAAGAGAATCAAAGACATAAAAGGATATAAATGAGAGTTATTGGCTCTAGTTCTGTTATCACTGATTAGGAATAATTCTGTGCAGAGGCCTCTTCATTATTGACCCTAATGGTGTCATCAAACACTTGAGTGTCAACGACCTCCCAGTGGGCCGCAGTGTGGAAGAAACCCTCCGTCTGGTGAAGGCGTTCCAGTTTGTGGAGACCCATGGAGAAGTCTGCCCTGCCAACTGGACACCAGAGTCCCCTACGGTATGTTGTTTTCCTCAGATTACGAGGCCCCAATTCTAAGTCTTCTCTGCCTAAGTATGATCTATCAAGGGAGCTAACAGAGGTGCTGGCTGATGTGGATGTGTGACTCTGAGCTGGACAGTATGGAGACTGCTAGTTCGCTTTCATCTATATGTTTTTTTAATATTTATTTATTTATTATGTATACAATATTCTGCCTGTGTGTATG
>LOEQ01003801.1:303638-315067 GCA_001685075.1 Bramus lutescens
CTCAGGACCTTTGGAAGAGCAGGCGATGCTCTTAACCACTGAGCCATCTCTCCAGCCTTTCTCTGCACTTCTTGTTTACTCAAATATTTTATTCTTTTTGGGTCTCTGATGGAGATTGAGGACTAGATAGTTAAAGTTTTCCTTGTTACCAAATTCAGAAAAGAAACTCACAAAAGAGGTATAAAGTGTATAAAGTTGAGAGACATAAAAGCTTAAATTGTTTATCTGAGAAAATGTTTGAGATATAAAAATAAAACCAGTTTTGTGTGAGTAATTCAAGTTAGGATAGAAAGTGAATTTGTATCACTTTGGACTCACCATGATAGGACAGATAATGGAGTATTTTCTCTGAATTTGCCAAATGAAAGTGGACTGGACATTGTGAATGTAATTCTTACTTGATAATTGTTTTTATTGTATATAGGTTTTTTTCTGTGTTAGAGTTAAAGCCTTCCCTTTTTGGACAAAAAGCAGGAAATGTGTGAGGCCTTGATTGCATCTGATGTTCCTGAGACTGACAATAAAGTTTGTTTTGAATAAGAGGACAGAGATAGCTACTAGCTGACCAAGATTAACCATAGAGGTTTTGGAGGACTGAGGACAGATAGACAAAGTAGTAGGGCAGGGCTTAGAGAGGTCTTGACCCTTTTGTATGGAGGGATGAGAGAGGAAGTCACTGGTTGCTTCTTTGATCATTCAGGTTCTTACCCCAATATCTGAATCCTGAGTTTTTATTTATAAAGAATGATTAGATAAATTCAATACTAAGGTTCCAGGGTATGGAAGTTAGAGAACCCCACCTGATTCCTGCTTCATTGTATGTGTGCCTGTCTTTTCTTTATTCCCTTAGCATCCATACCTAGGATTCTGGGACTCAAGTCTCAATGATTGAGGCCCAGATCCTTTGTAATCTCCACTTGGATGTATTGAAGTCCTTGAAGAAGCCTGGCACTTTCCCCCTTAATGTTCAGGTACAGCTGGGCAGTGGTGACACATGCCTTTAAATTCCAGCACCTGGGAGACAGATGCAGACAGATGACTGTGAGTTTGAATTGTACTGCCTTATTGCCTCAAACATAATTGGCATTCTGCTGACCATGGCGGTTGCAAAGACCTCCATAGATCCTTGAATAAATATAATTCTTTCCGCCAACTTCACCAATTTATAGTTACCAGATAATTGTTTTTGAACTTCTGTTAGACCTTCTGTGAATAGATTCCTTGCAGAGGTAACACAGGCTTTACAAGATTGGGAGAACTGGTGACATATTAAGTAAAAATCTTTTTCTTTTCTTTTCTTTTCTTTTTTGAGTTAGGGTCTTATGAAGTTCGGATTGGTCTTCAACTTCTTATGTAGCTGAGGGATGACTTTGAACTCTGATCTTCCTGCCTATAATTCATAAGTGCTGGTGTTGGGAGCAGAGAAAGGATATTGAAGGCCATGTCTAGTGTCTATGCTGTGGGACTTTAGGCCAGAGCTGGAGATATGATTCATGGGAAGGTAGATATGATGGATGAATGTCCCTCATAGGTTCATATATTTGAATGTTTAATCACAGGGAGTGGGAGTATTTGAAATATTTAGAAGGATTAGGGGTTGTAGTGTTGTTGGAAGAAGTATGTCACTGGGGGTGAGCTTTGAGGTTTCAAAAGCCCATGTCAGTCCCATGCTCTCTCTCTTTCTGTTTTCAGCTCAGGATGTAGTTCTCAGCTACTTCTCCAGCACCACAGTCGCCTGTTGCTGTGCCTTCTGCCGTGATGATAATAGATAAAACTGCAAACAAGCTTCCCGTGAAATGTTTTCTTTTATAAGAGTTGCCTTGGTCATGATGTTTCTTCACAGCAATAGAACAGTGACTAAGACAGTAGGTGACTGGTAATTATGTCTCCCCTCCTGCTCTTATTTCATTACTTTGTACAGACCTGCCAGACAAGTTCACCAGCGTTAAGTGGTAAGGGTTAGAGAATGGAGATGGTGGAAAGAAAGCTTATCCAACCAACCTTTAGCTGTGAGACTGACCTCTGTTCTGTCATAGATGAAGCTGGGGTGTAGAAATAAACTTTCTAGTTTCAAAGCCCTGATCTGCCCATCTTAGCTGTATAACCTAATTTACACCACTTGTTCTCTTGTTTCCTTGAAAATCAAGGGAAGCTAACCACACTTACCTTTGTTCCTCTCCCAATAAAATTTGAAACAGAAAAACTTTAGGAAAGTATTGTTAGCCTTGTATCAGGGGTTTCCAAGACTACCCCTAAATCCATTGATACGCTTGAAGGACTCATCAGTTGCCATGGAACATGCTCTGTAACTGAGGATAATCTTTAATTTTTGATCCCAAGTACTGGGATTACAGGTGTGTGCTGTAACACCCAGCTAACTATTTACTCATTTATTGTAGTGCTAGGGATTTGAATCCAGGGCCTGATGCATTCTAGGCAAGCACTCTAACCACTGGGTTGTCTCTCCAGCTATCAACTCTTTTTTTGCCCACCTTGCTTATTCTCTTGTCCCAGAAAGTAGTCAGGAACTATTGACATTAGTGTAGATTTAGAAAATGCTCTGAACCACCAATTGGTGGTTGTGCATGCCTTTTATCCCAGCACTTGGTAGGCAAAGACAGGTGGTTCTCTGAGTTCAAGGTCAACATGGTCTACAGAGTGAACTCCAGGGCAGCCAGGGCTACACAGAGAAATCTATCTCAAAAAACAAAAATGAAACTAAGAAAATGGCCCAAATCTGTCTGGTCATGTATGCAAGGGACCCTCATATCTCACAGATGGAATTTTGTGGACCACTTGAGGAAAGAATGGCTCTCTTTTTTTTATTGTTGATTCTATCATTGGAATTAATCAGACACTGGACCTGCCAGTTGACAGAGCCATCAGAGTAGCAACTCAGCTCATTGAAGGGGGCCAAGAGGGCAGTTCAGAAAACAGCTTTGACACTCTTTCCTGAAAGCTAATTGGATTTCAACATTTGTAAGTATATTATTTACTTTTGCAAAAATGTGACCAAAACATCTGCGACCTTCCAGGGAGGGGGGTCATTTATTTCATGTCACAATTTCAGAGGTATTGGTGTACTATGGAGACATGACTGAGCAGAACATCTCATGTTAGGGAGAACAGAAAACAGGGAAAGGGAACACAGGAAGAAGCCAGGGTGATGAGTAGTTCCCAAGGATATACGCCTAATGAGCTGCTTCCTTTTCAACCATACTCTGCTTCCTGCCATTCACCACCTCCCAATAAATGTCATTGTATTCTTGATCCTTAAGGGGCTAATGCAAGTATTACATCAGTTGAGATTAACCATTATGGTGAGACTTTCTATGAAGAAGTCCTTGCTGCATTCTCCAGATTCCTGATGCTATTGTTGGGACCTGGTTCCAAGAAGCCAAGCTTTGGAGCTTTGTTGTGTTAAAAGAGAAAGTTTATCCAGAAGAATATAATTAGAGCCAATTTGGATCTTGTTTTAGTTACTGTCCTATTACTATGATAAAACACCATGCCAAAACAACTTATAAAAAGAAGCATTTAATTTTGGGCTTACAGTTTCAGAAGATTAGAGTCTATAATGGCAAAGATAGAGAGAGAGAGAGAGAGAGAGAGAGAGAGAGAACGCAGAATGGCATCAACTGAGTATTTTGAAAACTTAATGTTCATTCAGTGACACATCTCCTCTAACAAGGCCACACCCCCTAGTCATTTCCCAAACCGTTTCTCAAGCTGGGGAACCCTTTTTCAAAAACCAAAACCAGAGAGAGAGAGAGATGTCTCTCTCTCTCTCTCTCTCTCTCTCTCTCTCTCTCTACTGTTAATGCTTCTATGTTAATTTTCATAGTTGTGTAACAAATTAGCATGAACTAGAGGCTCAGAACACCCATACTCATGAGCTCATAGCTCTCTGGGCTTGGTATAGTAGGCCTGGTCTCTCTCCTTAGGATCTTACCAGGCTGGAATCCAAGTGATGTCCAGTCTGCATTTCTTGTTGGAGATTATCAGAAGAACTGCCTTCTAAATTCAGACTGTTGACAGCATTCAGCTCCTTGTGGTTGTAGGACTAACATCTCTCTCTTATCTGAGTGGTTGTTTACTGCTCTTAGCTCCTTTATTGAAGTAATTTTATTACATTCATTTATTTAATGTATATATATATACATATGTGTGTGTATGTATTATATGTAAGTCTGCACATCAAGGGTTTTTACAGCGATCTCATTGGACTATCTCCCCCTTTAAAAGTTACCTGTAGCTGGGCAGAAGCCTGCCAACCTAAGTTTGATACCCAGATTCCATGGTGGAAGGAGAGAACCAACTCCTGAAAGTTGTCCTCTGACTTCAACATACATGTACCCACACTCACACACAATAATAAAAAAAATTTAAAAAGTCAATTGTAGCATATAACCAAATCCTACTTTTGAAAAACAGGCCCAGGGTTTATAAAAAGCAGGTTCACCAGGAGATGGGAATGTTGAAGATATTACAGAATTCCGTCCACCATGGTCAGTCTCCACCACTTTATTTATTTTATGTGTATGGGTGTTTTGTTTAAACGTATGTCTGTGTATGGCATGCATGCCGGATGCCTGTGGAGGCCATGAGGGCATTAGGTCTTTTGGTTGTGAGCTACTATGCAGGCACTGGGAGTCAAATCTGAGTCCTCTCGAAGATTAGCCAGTACTCTCAACCGCTGAGCCATCTTTCCTGCTCCTCTTTTATTTATTCACACAACACATATTTATGCAGTGATTGCTCTGTACCAGGCAGAGTTCCAGGACTGGGGCAGAAAAGTGAACAAAGCCTCATTGGTCCCTTAAAGCTTGCCACCTAGTAACTAAGGAAACAAAATAATCACCTGATGGTGAGAACTCTGCAGAAAATTCAAACTAGGGATGTAGAAGGAAAAGGGAAGGGAAGTAAGATTATTTCAAAGTATGAGATGCATTCATGAAAATGCCATAACGAAACCCTTTATTTGTACAATTGATATACACTATTAAAAAGTCTAAATTAAAAGAAAAACAGAAAGGTCATCAGATTTACATTTGGGCATCGGATAGGGCTTTCTAAACAGGTGCCCTTTAAGTTGCTCTGTAACACAGAATGAAATCTCTACAATGATTATCTCTACCTCACCAGCATGAAAACCCACACCCTGTGGCTCCATGTTTCCTTGTAATCATGTTTGACATATTTAACAGAGACATTTGTTTTCAAACCACACCCAAAACCACTCTTCAGTGTCTTATTCATTTTGTTTTGGCCTAGTTGGTTTGGGTAGCTTTGGGCCTACCTTCTTAAAATGCCAAGTTTCATAGCCACCAACAACAATGACCTGCTTGGTAGAGGTACAATATGTCCTTGGTGTATCTCTTAACTGGACTTGACGAAGGTTGCAAGCTGGAAGGTTTTACATCTTTTTTTCATATACTGAAATGATCAAGCTGCTCTGAAAACAGTCACAGAATTAATGTTTTCTGAGTATTAACTATGTGCCAAGCACTATCTGCATACAAAGATGTGCTGCTCCACTCACTACCTTTAAGAGACTGCCAGAATCACACAGGACATCAACAGGCAAATGGGCTCTTAGCATCTCTCTCTGTCTCCCTGGATAGTCTGCTACATTGACCAGGCTACTCAAAGAGTCCTGGGCTCATGCTATACTCCCACCTTAGCTTCACAGTTGATGTGATTACAGGCGTGTTCCACTCTTCTTGGCATTAAAGGCGTGTTTCAATCAACTATGACATGTGCTCAACAAACGTTTATCGAGTGCTTTCTATGTGTTAGGCACTCTTATAGGTGTCACATACATGAGCAAATAAAACAGACCTGGCCCTTAGCAAGATTACTGTTTTTTAGATGGGCAGTCAATAAATAGATGAATAAAATATGCTAGGAATCAGATGGTGATCAATGCTGTGGAGGAAATAAAAGAATGATGCTAAGAAATGTAGGAGAAAGGGAAGTTGTCATTACTCTATGGGGGAAGATTTTACAGTAAGGGTGACTCTGGTGTGGGGAAGATGACCAGGACTGTGCAAGGCCTTGTGAGATAAGACTCTGACTTTCACCAGCTGAGCTGAAATGACAAAATGGATCTTCATCAGGGGATTGGAACCAACTCACTTTTACTTCCAAAGAATTTCTTTCATAGTATATGGGGAGTAAAGAGAAAGAACAAACGTGAAAATAAAAACCCAATTTAGTAGGTTACTACTTTATGTGAGAAATGTCAGTAACATGGATCAGGCATCACCAGGCAGTGGTGGTAACTGTTAGGATATGGTATTGGATGTGTCAGAAAATAAGGGTCAAGGATGTCTTTTATCTGCATAGGTGGAAGAACAGAATTGCTGGCATTAATTTGGGATGATGACAAGGAAGGGTGGAGGCAGAGGAGACCAAGAGTCTATTTTATAACAGATCATACATATATAATAATAAGGAATATGATATATAAGATAAGCATTTATTTGATGTGTAAAACAGGTGTGGCAAGTCTAGCTTCTTGGAGAGAAGTCAAAAAGTGTCAATGCAATTTTATACACAGGATAGGAATTATGTCTAAACCCATGAGCTAGAAACTAGTCATGAGTTATAGTTAGAGAATGAGGTCCAGGTCTAAGCCCTTGGATAGTTCAATCCCAGAGGTCAGAGAGAGATACTATCACACACGGGCGGGTAGTAGTCAGCAAGGTGGGGTGCAAATCAGGTGCTGGAAGCTAAGGGGAGGAAAATGCTCCCAGGACAAGAAGGGGTCAAGTCTGTGTGTGTGTGAGAGGAAGTGTTGGAATACAGGGTGGCTTTAGCCAGATAGCACAGAAGGGTGGAAGTTGTGCAGTACTAAGGTAGCTGGGTGGGAGATAGGTCAACATGCTGATGATAGCAAAGGGAGGGACAGAAACACTCTGCTGGGAAAATGGGTAGCAGTCTAGAGAAGTGCAAAAGAGTGGCTGAGTGTTTGCAAGGGTTGTGGTTTGGGATTTAAGGTGACATCTGTTTCCATGGCTGCAGGAAGGGGTATGTGATGAGATTTCACCTGAATGAGGTTTTTCAGGTAACAATAAATTTGAGAGAGGAGTCAGAAAAGAAAAAAAAAACACCAACAATGAGGAAATCTAAGTTGGGAAAGGAGGAAACAGAAGATGAGGCATAGCAAACGGGAAGTAGAGTTGCTCTTTGGAGACAGAGTCTGGTTATATGTAGCCTAGGCTGGGCTTGAACTCATAAGCATGCCTCAGCTTCTCAAGTAGCTGCCATATGGATATATGCCGCCATATCTCTTTAGCTTAGAGACACAGAATTGAGGGAGTGCAGATTCCAAATGATCATAAGCCACCATGTGGGTGTTTTTTTAAGTTAACTTAGGTCCTCGGTAAGAGCAGCAGATATTTTTTGTTTTTAAAAATTGTATTATTGTCATTATGTGTGTGTATGATGTGCATATGTGAGTGTGACCATGCATACGGAAGTCAAAGGGCAGAATTCAAGAGTTGGTTCTCTCCTACTTTTATTTGGTTTCCATCTATTGAGCTCAGGTTACCAAGCTTGTGTGGCAAGAGCTTTTCACCTGCTGACCATCTTGCTAGCTCTATATCAAGTTCAAATACAGCCTGCAATCCTAGCTACTCAGGAAGCTGATGCCAGAAGACTGCAAGTTTAAGACTCTGCCTAGGCAACGTAGGAAGACCCTGTCTCAAAACAAAAAGGTAAAAAAAAAAAAGGACTGGGGATATAGGTCAGTCGCAGAGGACTCACCTAGCATGTAAAACATCCTGGGTTCAATCTCTAGTAAAGGCCCTCACATGCTCCCAAAACTGAGAATGAAAGGCGTGGTCAGAGCTTTATAGATACTTCAGGTTGTAACTTGGCAGAATAGCAGGTGGTCTAGAGTGGTGGTTTCTTTAACTTTTTCCACTTTTGAACCTTTTCATCTGAGACAGTTTTGCGTGGCTCCAAGTATATAAAATAAGTATATAATTTACAAACTATAGAAAAAAATGCAAAAGTGGTATACCTGTAATGGAAACAGCAACATTAAGGTTAGTATTATTAATAATATAACAATTAAAGTTTGATCAAATTTTCAGTCTATGAAAGAGAAAAATGTTACTTTCATTACTAAATAGACATACCAGGTTAAAAAATAAGTTTATGAATCAAATTAATTAGAAATCATAAAAACTTAAAACAATTTTGGTATACTGTTGTAGGAGGCTGCTTGTTCATTTCCTGGCTACCTTGACTCCCGAAATAATCACTCAGAAACTATATTATTTAAATCACTGCTTGGCCCATTAACTCTAGCTTCTTATTGGCTAACTCTTACATCTTAATTTAACCCATTTCTAGATTAATTTGTGTATTGCCATGTGGCTGTGGCTTACCAGCAAGGTTCTGGCATGTCTGTTCCCAGCAGCAGCTACATGGTGTCTCCTGACTTGGCCTTCTTTCTCCCAGCATTTAGTTTAGTCTCCCCCATCTCTCCCCAGGTCTATTCTACCCTATCACAGGACAAGGCAGATTTTTATTCATTAACTAATAAAAGCAACACATATACAGAAGGACTTCACACACCAGTATACATAACAACTTAGTACTCTATTAAAGATTAAAGCAAATTTGCATACTGAGATGGATGTATTTGTCTGTCTAACATAATGCAATCTAAAGATAGACTAATTTGATACATGCTGAGGAATGATAGTAGGAAATACTAATTATTTTTGTGATTAAACTGTTGTTTAAGAGCAGAAAACTTAATATATATAGTAAAAAATTAGTGTATTCATAACATACTAATTTCAGTTTTCAAAACTTATTTTTTTCATTTTAAAATTTTGTGTGAGTGTTTTGCTTTCATGAATGTCTTTTATCACTTGTGTGCTTGGTACCCCCAAGAGGCCAAAAGCTAGTGTCAAGAGTCCCATGGGCTGGAGATAGAGATGCTTGTGAGCCTCCATGTGGGTGTTGGGAATCAAATCCAGGTTAGATGGAAAAGCAGCTAGTGCTTTTAACTGGTGAGCACCTCTCTAGCCCCAAATTTAGCTTTTGCAAGCTTTGTTCTTTGTTGGGTGTTAAAGCATGTGCAAAATGCACACGTTCAGAACCAGTGCTATATGATGCAACATAGGCTAACTCCCAGGTTCACTATGCATTTGATTTTTGTATTAAGTTTTACCTCTGTGCATTCAGAAACCTTTTACTGGTGCCAAATATTTTGAAACTTTACCACTTCAGTTACATAATATCATAAGAAGCTTTGAAATTCAAAGTTCAGAGTTTAGGGAGGATTGAAAGAGAAGGCTCTGGGAGTAGTTACTGGGAAGCAGTGGTAGGTGTCTGATCTCCCCTCTGAGGGCCAATAGCCTGAAAAAAAGGAACTCACCCACCCCTTTTTGAGGGGTGCAGGATGGGAATAGTGGCCAGAAAGATGGGTACAGTGATGGAATTAATGGTGGAATGGGGTAACTAAGATGCCCTACAGTCAAGAAAGTTTTAGTAGTGGAAGCTTTGAGTTGAAAGTTGAAGTATTGTGTTGGGGCGGTTTGGTAATGAGGAAGCTTTGGACATTCAGAAAAATCACAAATAGATTCCAGTGTAGTTGCAGTCTCAGAAGCTTTGGGCAGAGAACACTTGCATTTGTGTTCCGCAGCTTAAGCAAATGGAAAACTGGAAGTAGAAGGACAGACGCAACAAGAACTAAGGATTATATATATTGGGCTTCTAGACTTGTTCTTCCTCACAGATAGAGCTGGAAACAGTTTGATTTAAATATTCATTTAAATATTCATTTGTTAATCCTCGTGTTTAGTTTGTAAGCAACCTATCTGACTGTTGGCTCTGTCAAGCATTCAGATACATCAGTGAACAATACAAAATTTTAGTAAAAAACAATGACATCTTTAAATTTGCAGGCAAATGGATAGAACTGGAAAAAACCATCCTGTGTGAGATAACCTAGACCCAGAAAGACAAATATAGTATGTACGCATTCACAAGTGGATACCAGACATAAAGCAAATGATAACCAGCCTACAGTCCACAACCCCAGTGAAGCTAGAACTCTCTTCAAGAAACAGATGGAAGCAGATGCAGAGATCCACAGCTAACCACTAGGCCGAGCTGCCAGAGTCCAACCGAAGTGAGGGAGGGGTGATAATGTGAACAAAGGGGCCAGGTGTGGTGCACACTCTTATAATCCCGGCATTCGGGAGGCAGAGGCAGGTGGATCTCTCTGAGTTCGAGGCCAGCCTGGTCTACAGAGGGAGTTCCAGGACAATCAAAGATACAGAGAAGCCCTGTCTTGGAAAAAAATAAATAAAAATGAGCAAAGAGGTCAAGACCATGATGGGGAAACCCACAGAACCAGCTGATCCGAGATAGTGGGAGCTCACTGACTCTGGACTGACAACTGGGGAACCTGCACAGGACCAAACTAGGCCCCTGGAATACAGGTAACAACGGTCTGGCTTGGGCGGTGTAAGGGATCACGGGCAATGGAACCAGGATCTAACTCTAATGCATGTACTGACTTTGTGGAGCCCATTCTCTGAGGACAGATACCTTGCTCAGCCTAGGCCAGGGGGAGGGGGTGGTAGTGGTGGTGGTGCCCTTTAGTTCTGCCTCAAGGAGGTGATGGGACAGACTTAGTTGACTTCCCAGGGGAGCCCTTAACCTCTCTGAGAAGCAGATGGGGGGGTGAAGGGGGAGGAGCTGGAGGAGAGGATTGGTATGTAAAACTAAACAAAACAAAAAAGAGAGGAAAAAAAAAGCAAAAAAAAAACCCCAAAACACCTAATTTATGAGACGGAGGGAGCTGGATTTGTTTCTGGCCAGCCAGCACTACATAGTAAGACTGTTTCAAAAAATAAATAAATAAAAAGGAATGACTGGTTCCTAGTGAGGTAATGGCAGGTGTTGGGGAGGGCCTTTGAGAACACTGAAAGACATAGGATGTGGGTCTGGAGAGATGTTGCCTTCACAAAGCTTATGATGAGTTTGAACTGTCTTTTTCCTAGGACTGCCAAGTTCATTAAGGTAGAAAGCTAGACTATTTTGTTTATTGTTGTGACCCTTACACCTATCAAAAAATATCTGCTATGCTTTGGCACATAGTAAAGTGCTTGACACTTGATAAAAGATTTGTTGAAAGAGTGCTTTACTGTGAATCATAGTTTATAAGTACACTGCCACATTCTTATAAATAAAATGATAAATGTGATGGTAGACATGGTGGTGCAAGCCTGTAGTTCGAGCTCACTGCAGTCTAAAGTGGGAGAATTGAAAATTCTGGGCCAGCTTGGAATTTTTCATTGCATAGTGAGATCCTATCTCAAAAGCAAAACAAAAGAGAACAAAACTGGATATGGGAGCAGGGAAGAAGTTATCCTAATCAAGGGAGCCATTTTAGGGTT
>LOEQ01003801.1:319600-329792 GCA_001685075.1 Bramus lutescens
CTCTCAGGCTCGTCTGGCCCCAAGTCCCCCGCTGAGGCCTGCTGGGTCAGGGTCCACTTCCCTTACACAGTCGCTAGTTTGCACTTCAGGCCTCTCATCCATTAACTTGTTTCCTGTGCTCCCCTCCCCCCATATTGATTAGGGCCAGTTCGAAAGCCTATTCTGAACCACGAAAAGTTAATATTCTTTAGGGATTTAAAAATGGTTCTCCCCAGACAAGCCTCTAGAGTTGTTTCCCCAAGGTCGCTTGGGAGCTTCAGGAAACTAAAACCAAGGTCTCTTGGTAACCAGATCAGATATTTTTTTCTTTTTTCCTTCCTCCACCGCAGCCCCACCGTCGGCTGTTTCTATTCACATATGTGTGTTTAAGCCCTGGCCCTTGCAGGAAAGACTTGTCCTGATCTCTTCAGTTTGACATTGTGAGGTGGAAAAGTCGTGTTCACATCTCTGATCTTTAAAAATTGCCTTAAAAATCTTAATAATTCTGTGGCCGTCTCACCTTTTAACTCCCATTCCAAACAGGTAAACCATGTATGTTGAGGGTTTATGTTTATCAAGCTTGTTAGAAGTGGAGGTCTTATTTTGTGAAAAGGCCATTTGAGTCAGTACTTAAAAGGAATACTGTTGATAGTCTGTCAGGAATAAAGATGTGTTGGTTACATCTGAAATGTGGGGTTTTTTTGTGGTTAGGGATTAATCTGGAATAATTATGCACCCTGGAATTGTAGTAGAATTTACTAAAACTGCAAGTTGCTGATAACTAACCTAACACTACTAACACTAATCTATATTGAAATCAGAAGTGTAGCTAAGTTAGAACTTTTGCTGTTCTGAAACTTAGAATTGCATTGTGCTGTAGAAGAGGTGGACATACTAGGTATAGCTGTTGTGTATATGTTTATTTGTAACATTTCACCAGTGGGCATTTCCCCCCCATCGTCTACTTAAAGCACTATAGTCCTTTGGCCTACATACATACACAGTAACATGCTGACCTTGTTTTTTCCTGTTTGGAATCAGCATGTGAACTTAATAGTTCAATAACTTAAAGTGGGAAGGTTACATAATGTGTTCTATATTTGTTTTCACTGTTTCTCAGTTGAAGTAGACTTGATTAATGATGAGCAAGTTGGGGAAAGTAGCCGTACAGTACTGTGTGGTTAACGTGGATTCTATCTTTCCAAAGGCCAGTATTGACTTCTTGTTGCAGCCCCATTCGTGTCTGAAGTAGCAAGCAGTGATGCCTTAGCTTCCAAGGGACTTGACAGGAGCAGATTGTCTATCACACTTAGCACTGTTTATAAGACATTAAGTAGAATAATAAAAGGGCTTTTCACATTTTAGAAATCTGTTTACTTAAATGTTTTATCTGTAGCATCTGTAACCCCAGCGATTTTTTTAAATAAAATAGCACTTCCAGTCACACTAAGCAGTCATTTCTGAGGGGAAAATGTCAGAGCCTTTTCACTTTACACACACACCCTACAACTCCTGCCTTAAGAGATGAAGTTGTTATCGAAACCCCACAATTGAGTAGTAACATAATTTAGATACTTAATCTGTTGCATAGAATAGTGAAAAATGAAGGATTGATGTGAACCTTTTCATGGTTTCAATCTTGTCCTAAAGATAAACATAGAATGCTATAATTTCTACACTTATTCTATTAATACATATAATTCTGGATTTCAGTTTCTAGAATTTTTGTTCTGGAATCATTTTAAGTGTTGAAATCTTTCTAGCTTCACAAGCCTTCCTACCCCATTAACTAGGAGCTAAATCTCACAACCATGGATCATCATGAAGAGTTTTTTCCAAGTTCATTGTTTTGTTTAAAAATATTCATCTCCTCCCTTATTTTTCTTAATTTGGGGGGCAGTGCGGGTATCTGTATGATAATTTTGTGTTTTGAGACAGGTCTCTTGTGAATCCACCTACTGAGTGCTGGGGTTAATTTAAGGGCGTGCTCTATTACACCCAGTATAATGTTCATTTAAGTGTGCTTCCTTTAGTTATTTGAGACTTTCAGAGTTAGAAAGGATGAGTTTTGAACCAGACTTACCATTAAATGTTTATTTTTGTAGAGTTTTGTTTTAGCGCCAAAGTCTTATTGGGTAGCCCAGGTTGTCGTCAAACTTGATCCTGTTGCTTCAACCTCCTTCAGTGCTAATGATACAGATTTGATTCTACCACATCAAGCTTCTAAACGTGACATTAAGAAACCACTCTAACAACCAACTGTAACTCCAGTTGAAGGGGTTCTGTCCTCTTCTGACATACAAAGGCATGCTTGTGGGACACATGCAAGCAAAACACTCATACACATAAAATAATTAAAAAATAGTACTTTTTTAAAGTAAAGAAGCCCCAGTTCCATTTAAAATATATATATTGGGAAAGTGGATTATTCTTACATTTCCAGTGTTTTGTATTTTATCATGAGTTCACTCCTCAACTTTAACTTTGATTTTCATATTGCAAACATTTAATAATAGCTTGAAAATTTAAATACTTAGTGCACAATTAGGAGTTGGGTATATGGGTATGATGCCATTTTAATGCTGCTGTTACAATTTTCTTTTTATTTTATCCTATTTTATGTTATGTGCATATGTGTTTTGCCTGCATGTATGTCTGTGCACTATGTGCAAATAGTACCCTATTAGAAGTCAGAAGAGGGTGTCAGAAAGAGTGTTGGTAGAGATGATGTGTGCTTCCATGAAGGTGCTGGGCGTAGAACCCAGGTCTTTGAAGAGTAGCCAGTGTTCTAAATTGCTGAGCCATCTCTTAAGCCCTGCTGTTATGGCTTAATTCACTAATTAAGGTGGGTTTTTTTTTCTGATAAGGCCTTTCAGTTAAATAGCTTTGAAAAACACCTAAAATAGCATGGAAAACAACCTTAGGCACACTTCAGGAAGAGGATAGTGCTTAAAACAGAAAGAATTTTTGGTTCTAATGTAGTATCTAGCTGTACTAACTTGTTTCATTTGGTAAAATTTTGAGGCAACAGTGTGTGGCTGAAATGAAGATGGTTGTTTCCACATAATGTTGAGTTTCTATTTGTTTGCTGTGAATACTGTTTAATACTGTATGGGGTAGTGCTAAGGTTGTTTGCCTGGCATACTGGAGGTGAGACACTAGGTTTGGGTCCCAGCACTGGAGGGAAAAATAAATAAGAGGACTAAGAATATTCTGTAAAGGTGCTTAGTTTTTGATTTGTTGCATGATTTGTTCAGGTGTAAACTTAGTATGTTCTAGAGCCGTAGGAGTATTGTTTCCCTGGAAGAACTGGGAAGCACCATTCCGGAAATCTTAGTCATTAAACCTGTAGATCTAGTAAGCTCCCTATAAATAAGGAACTTTTACTGGCTTTCTGTGTGCATGAGTGTATGTATGTGCTCCTGTGTGTCTGGTGTTGGTGGAGTTCAGAGGACAGGGTATCAGATTCCCTGGAACGGGAGTTACAGAACTTGGGTGGAAAGAGCAAGTGTTCTAACCTCTCCAGCCTCAATGCTGTCCATTAAAAAAAAAAATGGTACTGACGATTGAACCCAGGGCATCTAACAATCTTGCTTTAAGGCAGAACATCCCAAATTCAGATTCAGAAGAGAAATTGCTTGCTCAAGTGTTTTGTTTGTTTGTTTGTTTAAGGGGGTGGTGGAGACAGGGTTTTACTATGTAGACCACATCCCAGATTCAGATTAATTCAGGATTTAAAAAAAGAATTGTTTGCTCAAGATTGGGTGGTGGTTTTTTGCTATGTAGACCAACCAGTCTGGCCTCAAGCTCACAGAGGTCCACCTACCCCAGCCTCCCTGCTGGGATTAAAGGTGTGGGCCACCATCCCTGACCCCAAGTCTATTCTTTAGGAGGAAAATAAACAGTTTAAAAAATGGAGATTAGTAAAACCAATGTTTTAACTCCTTCAAATTATGTTTTAAAAATGTGCAGTGAAATCTTTTTGTGTTTCAAAATTCAGCATTTTGTGTTTTCAGCTCCCTAAATGCTAGGATTACATGTATAAGCCGCCACTCCTGGCTTAATTACTAAATTTAAAAATGAACCTAATCAGTTGACTAGGATTAACTATTTTCTATTTGTGTGAAGGGGGAAAAGGACAAAAAAATACACATTTTTACTTTAAGCCACTTCTATTAGCTGAATATGAAACGGTGCTGGATTTGGAAATGTTACTACACACAGTGCCTTCAAGCTCAATAAAGTCATTGCTTTGCCCTATTCTGTAATTTTTAAAACTAACATTAAGTTTATAAAAGTTTTAAGTCAAGACTCATTTAAAGATAGTACAGAGTTTTCACCACAGTTGCTCCCATTAATGAACATCTTAAAACAGTATGGTGGGCTGGAGAGATGGTTCAGTGGTTAAGAGCATTGCCTGCTCTTCCAAAGGTCCTGAGTTCAATTTCCGCAACCACATGGTGGCTCACAACCATCTGTAATGAGATCTGGTGCCCTCTTCTGGCCTGCATGCATACACACAGACAGAATATTATCTACATAATAAATATTTAAAAAAACAGTATGGTATATTACTCATAACTAAGGAGCCAGTAAATGAAGTTAATTTTTTTATTATTTTGTGTAGGATGTAAGATCTTACTTTGTAGCCCTGGAACTTACTAAGTAGACCAGTCCAGCCTCCAAATTACAGATTGGCCTTTCTCTCTCATTTTTTCTTTCTGATGTTGCTGTTGTTTGTTTTGTTTTTCGAGATAGGGTTTCTCTGTGTAGCTATTCTGGAACTCAGAGATCCACCTGCATCTGTCTGCTAAGTGCTGGAATTAAAGGTGTATGTCATAAGCTTAGCAGCTTCTTTTTCTTTTTTAAGGTTTATTTTTGAGCTGGGCCACTGTGTGTTGACCCTTCCCCTCAAAAAAAAAAGGTTTATTTTTGTGTGTGTGTGTGTCTGTAAAATTCTGAAAGAGCCAGAAGAAGGCATTGTGTATCCCCTGGAGCTGAAAGTTACAAGCAGTTGTGTGCTTCCTGATGGGGGTGTTCGGATTTAGATCTGTGTAATAACAGGACGTTCTCTTAACTGCTGAGCCATCTTCTCCAGACCCATGAATTCCTTTCTTGTCTTTTTTGGTGTGTGTATGAGACCCATTTGGATTGTCACATTTCAAACTCACATCTATAACTTCAGTTTAATCCCAATCAAAATCTTAGCAAGCTATTTTGTAGATGATTGCAAAATTTGTGTGGAAAGGCTCAGACCTATATCAGGTCTGAGATACCAACTGACAACGTTGGACTACTTAGTATCCAGTTTCAAGACTACTAGATTTCCTTGAGAATAAACTCATTTAAATGTAGTCGACTGACCTTAGATAGTAAAAACAATCTACTGTTTTTCTACTTCATAAAATCTAGCAGAAATGAAATCATCCATAGAAATGTGATGAAGGTTATAATTACACTTTCAGTTACTGGGGGAGATATGCCCCCATCCATGACTTCAGTTTCTGGAATTTTAAAATCACTGAACTCTATATAGACACTATATGTTGAGATAATACTAATTTTTCATCACTATATGTTGGATGATTATGGGATTGTTATCAGAAGCCAAACATGTAAAAAAAAAGTTAGGAGTAAGTTAGAACATTAAATCAGTAAGGGGACAAGATTTAGATTTTAAAAAGTTTTTCCTTTACATTTATTTGTGCAAGTTAAGGGGACAAGAGTGTGTTTTCCTGCCACCATGTGGATTCTAAAGATAAAACTCAAGAGGGTCAGGGTTGGCAGCAAGGGCTATTGAGCTATTTCCTTGGTCTGTCATTTAGATTTTTATGTAGTATGTACAGCTAATTTTAATTCTCATTTTCTTTTCCAGAATTTCTTGAGGTTGGCAAAAAGCAGCCTGCACTGGATGTTCTTTATGACGTTATGAAAAGTAAGAAACACAGAACATGGCAAAAGATACACGAGCCAATTATGTTGAAATACTTGGAACTGTGTGTGGATCTTCGTAAGAGCCACTTGGCTAAGGAAGGTTTATATCAATATAAGAACATCTGTCAGCAGGTACTGAGTTCAGTTAGTAACTTTTAGAGTAATTTACCTTTCAAATTAAGTTTTCTATCTCAGTTTGCATTTTAAACATTCTTTTAGTTCATTGGAGAAAAAATTAATTCATTTTCCTTCTTCCTGTAGGTAAACATTAAATCTTTAGAAGATGTTGTTAGGGCATACTTGAAATTAGCAGAGGAAAAAACAGAAGCTGCTAAAGAAGAGTCCCAACAAATGGTGTTAGATATAGAAGATCTGGATAATATTCAGACTCCTGAGAGGTATGTGAGTTTTATGCCTTAGTATTTTGATAGTTGGCACAAAGGTTTATTTGTTTGTTTGTTTTTGAGATACCCGACTGTCCTGGAATTTACTCTGTGAACCAGGCTGGCCTCAAACTCACAGAAATTTGCTTGCCTCTGCCTCCTAAGTGCTGTGATTAAAGGTATGTGCCACCACTGACCAGCAGTGTTTTTCTTTTTCATGGGCCACTATCATTCCCCTACTTGAAGATAGGTGGTTATCAGAAAAAACTGCTTAGAAGCTTAAAATGTATACTATACCAACTATGTAAGTAATATTTAAAATTTACACCTTAGGATAGAACATGCAATAAAATTTAAAGAGTTGTAATACAGACTGAGAATTCGGGAACATCCCAAAAGTATATATGAGGTTGTGGGAAGAATGTCATTGTTGGTTTGGGCTTTCAGATCACAATAAAATAGAAAATTACTTAAAATAGTTTTCAATGCACTTTTTTTGTAGTGTTCTCTTAAGTGCAGTAAGCGGGGAAGACACTCAAGATCGTACTGACAGATTGCTTTTGACTCCTTGGGTCAAGTTCCTGTGGGAATCATACAGGCAATGTTTGGACCTTCTTCGAAACAATTCTAGAGTAGAGCGCCTTTACCATGATATCGCCCAGCAAGGTAAAATGACAGCGTGAAATGTTAATAAACTGATTTGAAAAGTTGACTTTAGAATACATTTTTGTACATTAACATCTCGTTCTCTATAGTTTTTAAAAACAACTAGTTTTAGCCTTGGTGAAATGAAATTGATCTTTATTGCATAAATGGCTGAAAAAGAGATGTCTTACAGGTTTAAGAATTGTTCTACTGACTTTTGAAGCCCCTCTCCTGCTTTTTTAAAGTTAAGCACACTGAGCAATAGGCTTTCTTTTGTGTATTTTCGTGTGTTATTATTCTTCATTCTTGATTATCCTCTTACTGCGATACCCATGACTTCTGTGCCACCCCCACTCAGCAAAATATTTTAAGAGCAAAGATGTCCCCAAAAAGTACTCTATTGCATAGATGTGCATTTTGATGGAACAAGTAGTTCATAATGCTCTTCTGTTTCTGTATTTGAAATTAGGTTAGGTAAATCCTCATTACATAGTTGTCATTAGTACAAAAGCATGTTGAATTTATATACATTAGATATGTAAATTCATTGTATTTCAGCCTAGCAACTTTTATGCTTAGGTTTTTGAAGGTGACTCCTGGGTTTGTTTATTTTGAATTAATTTATTATTTTTTGTGTATAGGTATTTTGACTGTCTATGATATAGACATACATCCTGGTGCCTACAGAGTCCAGAAGAGGGCACTAGATTCCCTAGAACTGGAGTTACAGATGGCCATAAATTGCTATGTGGGTTTAGGGAGTCTTAACTTGAGTCTTCTGGAGTAACCAGATGTTGAGCCATTTCTCCAGCTTCTGAGACTTTTCCTAAATTCAAATTCTATTCATTTTCTATTTGTAGATTTCTGGGAACCATATCCTGGGCCAGGATTTATGACCATGTCTTTTATTTTGCTCAGGATTCAGAGTGGTGGTATAGGTTCATGAGGGAGCTTAGTTAATCTTGCTAAAGTTGATCTTAATATGTGGTGTATTAAACTTACTCAGATACTGAAGTTGACAAAATATCTAATTCTTGTTTGACAATTATACTTACAGCTTTCAAATTCTGCCTCCAGTACACTCGGAAGGCTGAGTTCCGCAAGCTCTGTGACAACTTGCGAATGCACTTATCTCAGATTCAGCGCCACCATAACCAAAGCACAGCAATCAATCTTAATAATCCAGAGAGCCAGTCCATGCATTTGGAAACCAGACTTGTTCAGTTGGACAGTGCTATCAGCATGGAATTATGGCAGGCAAGTTAACTGTTAGCTTTGTTCGATTCCCTCTCCACCTTGAGTATTAATATTTACTCGATACTGGTTAATTTCACTGGGTAATGTGAGAATTTAAGGTTGTCTGACGGTAGGAAGAGTTCTAGACAGGAAGTTCAGAGGTCAGTTTTTAATCACTTGCAAAATCTGGACTAAATCATGAAATCTTTTCATTCTATGCCAAAACAAAACCCTGCATCATGACCACTGCTCAAAATGTGGTTCTATAATTGGTCTGTGATTGGTACCATTCTGAGCTGGGTAGTCTCATGAAAGAAGTATGGAGAAAAATATTAAAAGATGTAGGTAGTTTTGTTCCTATTGCTGCTGCTGCTGTTTCCTCCCCTCATTTTGTTGGTTTTAGTGTCAGGGATTAGTACCTGTTTATATGTGCATGCTCTTCTGTACTAGGTACCAAATCCAGGGCCTTGTCTTGACTTGGTAGGCCAGCACTTTAATGAGCTAAATCTCCCAACGTCCTGGTGTCAGTAAAGTGGTAAGCATGTGCAACAACACTGATTACATCTCTAGCGTCTACAAACAGTATTAAATAGCAGTTTCCTCATAATTTTGTGTTAATCTGTTAATACATTTTAACTTTATTGTACTTTATGAGCATTTTTTAATGATTAGAATTTAAAATGACATATCCTTTTCTCTGTTTGGAGAAGTGCTGCTTTAGCACCATGCATGGTATATACTGCATTTTAGAGAGATGGCATTGGTGATGAAAAGCTTCCTGGCCCTTTCCCCCTTAGTTTATAGTCACATCATTTTGTGGCTTTATAACTTGAAGACTTTCATATTTATTTAACATAAAAGCCTATTGAAATTATAAAGGATTAACTAAAATATCAGCAGTTTTTAGTTAAAATGCTTTAAACGTTAAAAGTAAAAATGTGTTTTAATTTTCTGCTCTTGCCCATAGTATTTTTCCTTTTTTATAGGGATACCTGTCTTAAATTACTACGTGTAGAGGGCAAGCAAACATGATTATATTAGGAAAGATATTCTGGGACAGCCAAGACTGCACAGAGAATCCCTGTCTTGAAAAAATCAAAACAAAAATTTAAAGACAGCATTTTTGTAATTATAAAAATTTCTCAGACTTATGAGACAAAACCATGTTAGGCATTTTATTTTCTACTATTTATAGTAAGTTTTAATTTCAAGAAAGTGATTGGTATTCGATCCTTTTTAGATGAAGTGATTAATTTGTACATTTTAGGAAGCCTTCAAAGCTGTGGAAGATATTCATGGGCTGTTTTCCTTGTCTAAAAAACCACCTAAGCCTCAGTTGATGGCTAATTACTATAACAAAGTCTCCACAGTATTTTGGAAATCTGGAAATGCTCTATTTCATGCATCTACACTTCATCGTCTATATCATTTGTCTAGAGAAATGAGAAAGAATCTTACACAAGATGAGATGCAAAGGTAAGAATGTTGTAGTTGGGTGGAAATGAAATTAAACTTCTACATGGTAGTGTGGTCTAAGCTATGGTATCTTAGCTTCTGGACGTTTTGGATTAGCTAATACTGTTGCAGTGCATTGCGAGTACTTGATAGGATGCATAGCAGTATCCCTAGACTCTGCTCCTTAGGGGCCAGGAGCAATCTCTAATTGTGCCTACCAAGTATCTCTGAGACATTGTTCTCCTTGGAGATTATTCTCCTGAACCCAGAAAACCTGTCACTGGAACATCGTTACTGCTGCTACTTTTTCAAGAATATTACACCTTATGTCACTAGCCTCGGGGAAAGATAAAAGTTTCTATTTCTTTTGTACTGTGGTAAAAATATGGGCTAAATGTGTTTCTTAACATGTGAATCATAAAATGTAGACTATTTGGGAGATAATCATGAGAACACATTTCAAAGATAAAAGAGTGTGTGCAACTTTGTCGATTGTTAAAAAGAGAATCATAGGGGCTGGAGAGATGGCTCAGAGGTTAAGAGCATTGCCTGCTCTTCCA
>LOEQ01003801.1:329917-352431 GCA_001685075.1 Bramus lutescens
TTTTTAAAAAGAGAGAATCATAGTATAGGTTGAATGTGGTGGCACATGGACAAAACTAGACTAGCTTAACCAGGAAAAAAGGTAAATCCACAACAAACCCTATCACATAGCTTGTTTTTCAGTTGCTTTATGTTTTTTTTTTCTCTTTTGTCAAGCTAGGAATTGAACCCATTGTCCTGTACAAACTAGATAAGTCACATGTCACCTTTTTTCCATGTATTAGTAAACTTTTTTTATATGTATCTGTTTTTCTTAGTTTTGTAGAAGAATACAAAATCAATCAAATGGTTTTCCTTAAAGGAGTTAATACTGTTCTTATGAATGCTGTAATATTTGTTAGCAGCATCAGGCCATTTACTCCTGTGTGTTATTAAGACTCCTGAGCACCTGTGTGCTTAGCATTCTAAAGTGTAGACTTTCTTGTGTTTCAGGAAAGTAAAAAGTTAAGTTTTCTTTCCCTGTCATTTTTTTCTTAGTTTATAAAGCTACCTTTATTTTGAAAAGGAAGTTTGTTTTCACTGCTTTTGGGCCACATTCATTGTGTTGATGAGATTTAGCTTACAAGTATTCATTTCTTCAAGGTTCAGTTTTCTAATACTGTAGTGTGCTGGAATAATTAGTGTTGAGTATATATTCTGTCTGCCATATAATCAATAATTAAAGAAGCATATTTATAATCTCAATAAATAAAACTTTGTTTACCACAGAATGTCAACTAGAGTCCTTTTGGCGACTCTTTCCATACCTATTACTCCTGAGCGAACTGACATTGCTCGACTTTTGGATATGGATGGTATTATAGTTGAGAAGCAGCGACGCCTTGCAACACTGCTAGGTCTTCAAGCCCCACCCACACGAATCGGCCTTATTAATGATATGGTTAGTATAAGTATAAGCATTTATCGCTCTGGAGAGAACTTTGTGGTGAGTTTTAATTCATGATTAAATACTGGGAATTCAGATTTATTGTCAGACTTCTGATGTCTGGACAAGGACCCACTGATGAAATGGGTGAATATCTTGTTCATTTGAGGAGACTTATTAAAGCAGTGGTTCAGGGTATGTGATGAGTAAAGCATATTTTCAGTTACACCTGAAAGTGTCTGCATGATACTGGTTCAGATAATCGCATCAAAGCTACTGGTACCATACTTAACTTCATGATTGGAATATAATCTCCAAATACTTAGAATACTTATATTTATACCACGTTGTACAATAGTTATGTTGCTTAGAAGATAAGGAGAAAGCATTTAGGACAGGTGTAATTTTTTTTCTTGAATATTATCTAAATTTGATTGAGTATGTATGTGGAACCTGATGATACAAGGGACCAGCACTGTTAAATGAACATGATACTGTTCTGTTAATAAACGCTGAGTTTTCCGAATTTGACCCTGTACACAGTAGAGTCACCCTACTAATTTTTGTGATACTTTGTGTATAAGAATAGTTTGTTGTGGGACAGTGGTGGCACACTCCTTTGATCCTAGTACATGGGAGGCAGAAGCAGGCCAATCCCTGAATTTGTGGCCAGCTTTCTACAGAGAGTTCTAGGACAGCCATAGCTCCACAGAGAAACTCTGTTTTGAACTTGCACCCCCCTTCCCAAAAATGTAAGCTCTATTTTGCCTTTGTGGATATGTGATTTGTGCTGTCCAGCCTTTGTAAATATTGTATGTTACCTAATATTTTATTCTCTTTTCAAGTTTTTTGGGTCATTAATTATAGATAGAAACAATATGGGGTAATTAAGTAATGGTTTGGATTGGATTATATTTGGTAAATTGATAAGGAACTGGGGTCAGTTAATTTTCTATTTTTATTTGTAGTCCAAAATGTCTGATAGAAAATTTCCTTTAGTGATTAAACGTATTTCCTTTCTTACTATAGGTCAGATTCAATGTGCTACAGTATGTTGTCCCAGAAGTAAAAGACCTTTACAACTGGCTGGAGGTAGAATTCAACCCACTAAAACTCTGTGAGAGAGTCACAAAGGTAAGCCTTGGCATGGGCGGTTTTTTCTTTGTCTTTACCACATGGTTGAGCATTATGTTTTGTCTAAGAAAGAAGTACTCCCCTGTGTGTTGAAAAGTGCACATTTTATTGTATTTTTTCTTCATATCAAGAGAAAAGATATTTCTGATGTGCTAAACAAACTTGGAGGTAAATTAGCAACATGACTTTCTGCCACTGTTGTCAGTCACCTTCAAACAAGTTTTGATAGTGTTGTTTGATGATTTTTGTATCTTTATGTTATATACTATTTGTATATGTATAAGTTGAAAGAATCAACTATTTGTGCATGAACTATATTTTTTCTCAATTTAATTGATTTTATAGGTATTAAATTGGGTTAGGGAACAACCTGAAAAGGAACCAGAATTGCAACAGTATGTACCACAACTACAGAACAATACTATACTCCGCCTTCTGCAACAGGTAAAATGCAAGCAAAAGCTTTATGGACAAAATGAAATTTTTGTCCTTGACT
This sequence comes from Bramus lutescens, assembly GCA_001685075.1. NCBI lineage: Eukaryota > Metazoa > Chordata > Mammalia > Rodentia > Cricetidae > Bramus > Bramus lutescens. Next base: position 332,412 of record LOEQ01003801.1, read on the forward strand.
CTGTATCACTATTGCAAGTATTTGTATGCACACACTTGCTTTGTATATGTGCACACAAGTATGTGAAGGGCAGAGGTGGACATTGCCTGTCTTTCCTCTGTTATCTGTTACTCTATCTTGTATTTTGAGATTGTCATTGAATCTGAAGCTGACAAATAGACTGACTGGCTCTGGAAAGCTCCCCTCCCCTCCATAGTCCCTTTATTCTTTATTTTGAAGATAAAACTGGAAAAAAAAGTTTAGAATTACTTAAGTGAAAGCCGTCCCAATTTTCACTCCTGCTCAATTTCTGTATTTGTAATTTTGAAACAGGGTCAATGACTTACCTGTTCTTCCCTTCTCTTTATCTGCCAAATACTACTGAGTTTTCCTTAGGTGTGTTGGGTTGTAGTTGACCTCTTCTGCCCTACCCTCGCTGTTTACTCTGGCTATCTTGGAACTCATTATGTAGACCAAGCTGGCCTTGAAATTAACCTAGATTGGCCTGCTGCTGCTTTCCAAGTGTTGAGATTAAAGGCATCATTGCACCTACCCTGAGTTTTCCTTGCTAATATAGGGCTCCCTTATTCCTTTAAAATTTTACCTACATTATTTTTCTTAGTATGAAAGGTCTACTTACTAAGATAATAGTAATGAAATCATCTATTTCTTGCCACTGGAACTCCTTTAGGGTTTCCCCATTAGAAAGTGTTAGAGCATCAAACAGTTAATATGCATATACCTTTGCATGTGAGTGAGACTCCTGTAGCATACATAGAGTTAGTCATACAGTTTATGTAATTAAATCTTTAGCAGCTCCTGAGAAGACTATATTAACAGCATCTTACCAGTAATGAACGAGTGGTCTTTCCTCTTTTGCTTACACTGACTATTGGTATTTTTTGTCATATTAATTCAGTGTCATAACTGTGGTTGAGTGTTGCAGTTTATTGGTGGTGTAAGTTCTTTGTACTTTATTTTCATTTGGTGAGGGAATATTATGATGTGTTTGCACATTTCATTGACCTGCTTTCTTTTGAATATGTGAGCAGTGTTATTTCTTATGTGCTATACAAATACTTGAAGGTTAATTAGCAGAGTAACTATATATAGTAATGCTGCCAGTCTCCTTCAAACAAATAAAACATTAGAAGTATTTATATTAGGTAAGTAGTAGGCCTTTATCTACAAATATGTGGCCATTTAATGGTTTTTGATTTTATGAAACTGGGAATTCAGAAGATGGTTATGTATAATAAGTACAGCATATGATTTGGAGCCTTGGGAAACTCCAGTTCCCATAGTCTACTGCTGTGTTGAATTGCATGAACTTCAGGGTTTTTTTTTACCTTTTCTGGTCAGTGGTCATAATTTTTGCTTCCTCTAGCTACCATGAAATTGCACATAAAAAGTGTGACTATATAGTAGCTATTATTATTAACCCTGTGTTTTTTTTGTGCAGGTGGCTCAGATTTATCAGAGCATTGAGTTTTCTCGTTTGACTTCTCTGGTTCCTTTTGTTGATGCTTTCCAACTGGAACGGGCCATAGTAGATGCAGCCAGGCACTGCGACTTGCAGGTATGTGCTATAAGGAGGCACTGGTAGCCGGTTAGAAGGTCTTTGAAACTCTGCTTTTGATACAGTAGTAACCTTTTAAGTCTAATTAGCAAATTCTCATTGCTTTTCTATTAACTTTGGGTGATAATTTTCTTCTCAAATGCAGTTGTAAGTTTAGGTTTGGTTACTGATAATTTAATTTTCAAAGGTTCGTATTGATCATACTTCTCGGACTCTGAGTTTTGGATCAGACTTGAATTATGCAACTCGAGAAGATGCCCCAATTGGCCCTCATCTGCAAAGTATGCCATCAGAACAAATAAGAAATCAGCTCACAGCCATGTCCTCAGTGCTTGCAAAAGCACTCGAAGTCATCAAGCCTGCTCACATTCTGGTATGTGTTTTGAGGTACTTGTATATCTTTCACAGTATGGTTTGAGATGAAATCTGTGGAAGAGATTTTATGATTGCACTGGTGGTTGAGATGCTTTTGTCAAGACAAGTTGTTGAACTGCCTTTCAATGGGTAATAATGGCTGTTATACAAAACAGCAGACTACGTACATAAAAACCTTGGCCTAGTTGTTGAGGTGATTGTGTTCTTGCTAAATGATGGTGAGCTCTGTCAGTATTCTTGACTTGACACAATAAATTTGGTGCTGAGAACAATAATAGACTGGCAAATAGTGTTTTAGCTTGTGTCATTGCTAGTTAGAGAGTGAATAACTGTAGTGCCATAGTACTTGGATACTAGGACATTATCTTACTAAATACACTTATTTGTGGAAAGCTAATATTTTACACTTACTTTTACTACTGCTGTCTAATACCAAGTCATAGTTATAATCACTTTAAAAATGTATTTGTTTTTGAAGCAAGAGAAAGAAGAACAGCATCAGTTGGCAGTTACTGCATACCTTAAAAATTCACGAAAAGAGCATCAGCGGATTCTGGCTCGTCGACAGACAATTGAGGAAAGGAAAGAGCGTCTTGAGAGTCTGAATATCCAGCGTGAGAAAGAAGAACTGGAGCAGAGGGAAGCGGAGCTCCAGAAAGTACGGAAGGCTGAAGAAGAGAGGCTGCGCCAGGAGGCAAAGGAGCGAGAAAAGGAACGAATTCTTCAGGAACATGAGCAAATCAAAAAGAAGACTGTTCGGGAGCGGTTAGAGCAGATCAAGAAGACAGAACTGGGTGCCAAAGCGTTCAAAGACATCGACATTGAAGTAGGTAGCACATCAGTCACTGATCAACACTTGGGACGTCCAGGCAGCTTTCCCCTATAATTAAAATTAATCTTTAAAATTTGTAGCCAGGAGTTGGCAAAGGCAGGTGGACCAGGCAGGCTGGAATTCTAGGACAGCCAGGGCTATAGAGAGAAATCGTGTCTCAAATATATATAAGCTAAAATGTTTCTATCTCAAATAAATATAAACTAAAATGTTGTGGTGACCATTCTGCCTTTGTGTTGCCATCAGGACCTTGAAGAACTGGATCCAGATTTTATCATGGCCAAACAGGTTGAACAACTGGAGAAAGAAAAGAAGGAACTTCAGGAACGCCTGAAGAATCAAGAAAAGAAGGTAAAAGAAAGGGTGGATTTTTTTTTCTTGAGGATTTGGTTTTGTTTTCTGTTTTTTTGTTTTAAGTTTTTTTTTAGTTTTAATAAAAGTTCTCCAAATTGTCTTCTAAGTGATCCTTCTGCCTAATGGGATTGTTAATCTTTTAACATGTGTTAAGTAGAGTTATTTTGGCTGGGTAGTGGTCGTGGTACATCCTTGCACCTGTGAGGCAGAGGTATGTGGATCTCTGAATTTGAGGCTAGCCTGGTTCTAGAACAGTTGGGGTTACATAGTGAAACCTTGTCTCTAAAATCATAAAAACAAAAGTTACTTTAACTGCATTTGTTTTCATACCATTCAGATTGACTATTTTGAAAGAGCTAAGCGTTTAGAAGAAATTCCTTTGATAAAGAGTGCTTATGAAGAGCAAAGAGTTAAAGATATGGACCTTTGGGAACAACAAGAAGAAGAAAGAGTAAGCTTTCATTTCATTGTGGTATTATATACTATATAAACTAAGTTATAAGTCTGCCAATGAAACAGTTTTTAAATTCTTTTGCTAGAAATCGTGCTTTTAACAATTGCTTACTAATAGTTTGGAAGGAGAAATATTCACAATAAAGATTTAATATGAAACTGTAAGTCACAGCCTTCTGTGCACATACACGAGAGAAGGGCATCCCTGTGGGGCCCTGTGGCACCTGCAGTTAGTCTAGTACCTGGAGATTTATAGGCCTTTTGTTGTTCTTCCTGTTTTATAATGGATAAATTGGAATTTTTTTGATAATTCTCAAACATAAGTGTTCAGACTAAGTAGAAGTAGAAAATGCTGAAGGTCAAGTAGCACTTGGGACAGTCTGGAGTCTTCTGTATTTTCGTTGGGTGCCTTAACTTCCAGTATATTTAAATAGTTTTGCTCAAAACTTCCCTCACTAATGTCCTAGGACTCTTGTCCCTGCCCTGCCTTCTGGTTTTGAGGTCTACTGGGATACTATTGTCACAAGATACAATTGGAAAGGAGCAGTTTCTCAGTTTTAAAGAATGTCTGTTAGAATCTTTTTGGGGTAAATTGGGAAAACATGCTTTGGCGATTACTCTTCTGTTTTGTACTTTAGATTACTACAATGCAGCTAGAACGAGAAAAGGCTCTGGAACATAAGAACCGAATGTCACGTATGTTGGAAGACAGAGATCTGTTTGTGATGCGACTCAAAGCAGCCCGGCAGTCTGTCTATGAGGTGAGATTCTTGTGTTTAAGGGAACCTTAATTTGTGAGCTTTGAGGGTTTCTTTCCATCCATCCATTTGTGTGTGTGTGTGTTTAAGGATTCTTTCTCCCTTAACATTGACAAGATCTGTCTTGAGTTAAAGTATAACGGATAATTATTCAATATTTCAGTAGGAAGAGTTGGGAGATATTTTAATCATCTCAAATGTTTCAAAGATGAAAATTGATTTTTCTCATTTGATAGATGTGTTTTGGGGATGGGCCCTGATTGTCATGCTGTGTCTGACCCTGAACCTCTTAGAGGAGGCAGAATTTCAGGCACAACCATGGTTAACTCCAGATTCATGTGTGCTTTTAAGTTTTTTTTTTTAATATTTGATTCAGAAATGAACTAGATCAGGGCTGGGAATGGTGGTGTGTACACTTTCAATTGCAGCAGCAGGCAGATCTGAGTTGGAGGCCAGCTTGGTCTACATAGTAAGTTCATGACTATGTAGAGAGAACCTGTCTCAAAGAAAAAGGGAACTAGAACTAAATCAAAGGTATTTGTTAAGTTCTTAGATAGTCATTTTCTTTGTTATAAATAAATAAAATGTAACTAGGTTTTTTTTCTTTTTTCTTTTTTCTTTTTTTTTGAGGTAGGGACTGGAACTGGGAGTTGAATCTATGGCCGCAGATGTGCCAGACAAAGCACTCTGCTTTCAGTTCAGTGTTTAGCTTTAGTTAAGTGTAATTCAGTATTTTAAAACTTGACACACTGATAAAATTTCTTTACTGTTCAAGAGATTCTGCTTTTGTCTTTCCTTGGTGGCCACTTTGTATGGCTTTTAGATCTTGTGAGTTTACACATGTAGAAGTATATTCCTGGTTTATAATTTGGACAAAATTGACCTTTGTGGGGGAATATAACTTTAATTCACAGGAAAAACTGAAACAGTTTGAAGAGCGGTTAGCAGAAGAAAGACATAATCGTCTGGAAGAACGGAAAAGGCAACGAAAAGAAGAACGGAAGATAACTTACTACAGAGAAAAGGAAGAAGAAGAACAGAGGAGAGCAGAAGAACAGATGCTGAAAGGTATCCGTTTAAATAAACTGCATGGTAATTGTTAGATGTCCTATTTTACCATCTTATTTAGAAAACAAAGGAATCTGCATGATTGATCTCTACTATACAGATAACCCAATGCATTATGTATAGTTGCTGTTCCCTCTATCAACCTATATCTACATACTTAAGTTTATACTTTCTTCCCTCTTTGTATTTTATTATCCTGTATTATTAATGATTATTACATATGTGGTTGTATACCTGGTATCACAGATTAAGAATTTGTTGTAGTTTGGTTTCTGTTGCTATGCTAAAACGCTGACCAAAAGCAGCTTGGGGGATGAGATAATTTATTTGGATTCCATATCATAGTCTATCACTGAGGGAAGTGAGAGAGTCTGCTAGGGGACTCACGGTAGGAACCTGGAGACACACTGACTCAGACCATGGAGGAGAACTGCTTTGTGGCTTACTCCCTATGATTTGCTCAGCTACCTTTCTTGTGTAGTCCAGGGATGAATGATGGTATTGCCCACAACAATCAGCAGACAAGAAAGTGTCCCCACAGACATGTCCATAGGCCAGTCTCATAGAGGCAGTTCTTCCAAGTATGTTTAGATTTGTGTCAACTGATGTCCTAAATTATTGTGGACTACTTGTTTTCTTGAATCTCGACTGCTATTTGTTGATTGCCAGGTAATTTTAGATTTCTTTAAATTTTTGTTCATTAATAGAATATATATGGGCCAGGTGTGCTGGTGGGGGGTCAGAAGCCAACTTTTGAGGAGTCAGATTTTCCTTAATTTTTATGTAGGTTCTGGGGATTAAATATATATAGTTAGCTTACATGTAAATGTTTATCTGCTGAGCTGTCTTGATGGCCTTGTTTTAATATTCTTTTCTGTTGTCGTTTATTTTTTCAAGGCAGAATTTCTCTGAGTAGCCCTATCTGTCCTGGAACTCACTGTGTAGGCCAGGCTGTCCTCAAACTCAGATCTGCCTGTCTCTGCCTCATGAGTGCTGGAATTGAAGTTGTGTACTACTACTGCCTGGCTTGTTTTAATATTCTTGCCTTTGTAAAACTATTTATTTACTTTTATGTACATTGGTGTTTTGCCTGTATGTATGTCTGTGAGGATGTGAGATATTGGAGTTATAGATGACTGTGAGCTGCCATGTGGATGCTGGGACTTGAACCCAGGTTCTCTGGAAGAGCAGTTTGAGTCATTTCTTCAGCTCTGCTCTATTCCACCTCCATTCTACATGTACTGCTTTATACCAGAAAAGTAGTCCTGATGGTCGGTAGGGAAAGTATGGGTGGGAATCACATTGGAGTAACCTGAAATACATTTTATAGAGCGAGAAGAAAGAGAGCGAGCTGAGAAAGCAAAACGGGAGGAAGAACTTAGAGAGTATCAAGAGAGAGTCAAGAAACTGGAAGAAGTAGAAAGGAAAAAACGGCAGAGGGAACTGGAAATTGAAGAAAGAGAACGACGCAGAGAGGAAGAGAGGAGACTTGGTGATGACCCACTTTCTAGGAAAGTGAGTACAGAAGCTACTCTTTTGGTTTCTCTTTAGTGCTGGAGAGGGAATCCAGACTCTTCATCTGGCAAGTCCACTGTTAACTGAGTTGTGTTCCCAACCCTTGTATATTTATTGTTTTAGTTACATGTAGAATCACCAGTGAATTTTCTTGTATAATATTGTGACTCGATGAACTACTAGACATTGTCTGACTAGATAGAAAAAACTGTTCAGTTTCATAGTGTGTCTCCATCACTTGGGAGAGTTAATTAGGTCCATCTCAGCCTTATTCAGAATGGGCAGTGTTATCTGGAGCCCAGGTGATAAAATGCTTGAACACAAAAACTGACTTGTTTCTCTCATCTTTTGAATTGTTCTCATTTGTGGTCTGTTATCCACTTAATCATAGTTCAGTTTTTTGTTTGTTTTTCTTTTTTTCCTCATAGACTGAAGGATGGGTGGAAACACCCAGGGACTAAGATTGTAGGCAGGGGAGTAGTCGTGCTAGGCAGGCATTACCTGTGAACATTGGTTTTCACGTGGGGCCAGACTTTTGTAAACTATAAGTACTGAGTTCTGGGGAATGCACCTTAGGGAACTAAGGAGCCTCTGTTTCCCACGTTTCATTCTTTCATTTGCCTAGTGGGGATACCTTTATGACTGTTTCTCTTTTTAAAACTTTCTTTTAATGATTTATTTTTGTTTTATGTGCACTACTGTTTTGCTTGCATGTATGAGGTATCAGATCCCCTGGAACTGGAGTTACAGAGAGTTGTGAGCTGCCATGTGGGTGCTGGGAATTGAACTCTATGAAAGAGCAGCCAGTGCTCTTAACTGCTGAGTCATCTTGCCAGCCCCTCATAGTTCAGTTTTAATTACACCCTATGTCGCTTCTGATTCCTGTGTCTTCCCCATCATAATATCCTTCTAGACTTTCTTCCAGACCTTTTCTAGTTTTCATAATGATAGCGTATGTGACCCTTAAATCTGCTCTTCTGTCTCAGCTTCCTTTGGTTCATACTCATTACTGAGAGCCAAAAGGAACATACTTGGCAAACCCTTTTCACAGTTTCAGGTGTATACTTTACCCTTTAAACCAAACACTGGCTATCTATTATTTTTTCTAATTTTTTAAATGATTTTTTTAAAGATTTATTTTATGTATATGAATGCTCTATCTGCATATATGACTTTATGTGAGAAGAGGGCATCAGATCTCACTATAAATGGTTGTGAGTCACCATGTGGTTGCTGGGAATTGAACTCAGGACCTCTGGAAGAGCAGCCAGTGCTCTTAACTGCTGAGTGAGCCATCTATTCAGACTCCTAAATGATTATTTTTAATTATATGCATGTGGGCATGTACACATGAGTGCAGGTGCCCACAGAATTGTTGGATTCACTGGAACTGGAGTTACAGGTAAAATTGTGAGGCATCTGATATTGCTGGGAACTGAGCTCTTTCCAGTCCCTAGTTTTTTTATTTTTGTGGAAGGAGAGGATCTTATACAACCAAGGCTGGCTTTTAAAAATTCCTGATCCTGTTGACCATCCAAGTGATGATGAAGTTAGAGTTGTGCATCCTCCTTCAACCAGACTTCTTTTTAGGATCTTGAGGTTGTTTAATGAAAGCGTGAAATGCTTGTTACACTCTAGTAGTTGGCATTGTAACTTTTATTACTATAAGGCCTCTTTGCTTTGTGGGTGCAGGACTCTCGGTGGGGAGATAGAGATTCAGAAGGCACATGGAGGAAAGGACCAGAAGCTGACTCTGAGTGGAGGAGAGGCCCGCCAGAGAAGTAAGTGGAACCATGAGAACAGTGTGCCTTGTCTTGGATCCTTAAAAAATGAGATTGGGATTATAGAATGGTATGTAGATCCATCTATTATTTGAGCCAAGGTCATGGTCCTGTGTAGCTTTAAGATAACCTTGAAACTCCTAATCTTATTTCTACTTCCCAAGTGTTGGATCTGCAAGTTTATGCCTGGTTTTACTGTTAATGCGACTTTTCTTTATAGTTGTTTTTTTCCTTCAGCATTGCTCTGATGACTGACCTATATATATCTTGAGAAATACCATCAGACCCCAGCAGCACTGAGTTCAAAGAATAAGAATGAAATGTGTTGTGGTGGCACACACTTTTAGTCTCAGCACTTGGGTGACAGAGAGACAGGCGAATCTCTTGAGTTTCAGACTAGCCTGTTCTAGAGTGAGTTCCCAGGACATCTAGGACTACACAGAAAACCTCTCCTCAAAAAGAGCTGTCTATAACATTTTTCAAAGGAGGTTGAACAGTTTTTTTTTTAAATATATTCTTTAATCTTTGTTAATACTGGGAGATAGAACCTAAGGTTATAGTTTAGTGTAGCAAGCACTCTACCACTACACTACATGCTTAGTTTTTGAACTATTTTTTATGGTAATAACTATTGGTAGGAATAGTGCTTTATTTATGCAGAAGTTAAGTTTAAAGCAAAGTTCATTAAAGATACAGAACTTGACAAAGTGCTCTTGGGAAGGCACAGGTAATTGTTTTCAGGATCTTGTCTGCTAAGGTACTGGATTTTGTATAATTTTTATTTGGAAAACATTTTTAAAGGACCAGAACTAATGAATTTAGACTTAGTGATTTAGAAGAATGAGTGAAATCAAGGATCCATATGCTTTCTGAAAAATTTGCTTTTAAAGTTTGTACCTTATTGCTCCTTAGGGACTGGAGACGTGGAGAAACTCGGGATGAGGAGAGGCCTCACAGGAGAGATGAGGATCGACTGAGGCGCTTGGGAGATGATGAAGAGAGAGAATCTTCTCTTAGACCAGATGATGATCGCATCCCCAGGCGTGCCCTGGATGATGACAGAGGGCCTAGACGTGGTCCTGATGAAGATAGATTTTCTCGTAGAGGAACAGATGATGACCGTCCTTCCTGGCGTAATGCAGATGATGACAGACCTCCCAGGCGAATTGGTGATGATGATAGGGGCAGCTGGCGTCACACAGATGATGACAGACCTCCCAGACGAGGACTGGATGATGACAGAGGAAGCTGGCGAACAGCAGATGAGGACAGAGGACCTAGACGTGGGACGGATGAGGACCGGGGGCCGAGAAGAGGAGGTGCTGATGATGAGCGGTCATCCTGGCGTAGTGCTGATGATGACAGGGGTCCCAGGAGGGGCATGGATGAAGACCGAGGACCGTGGAGGAATGCTGATGATGATAGGATTCCCAGGAGAGGTGCAGATGATGACCGGGGGCCTTGGAGAAATATGGACGATGATAGGATTCCCAGACGGGGTGATGATGCAAGACCTGGTCCTTGGAGACCATTTGTCAAGCCAGGTAAGATTTCATATTTAAAAAATTAGATGCTTTTGTGGAATTTGGTTTGTAATAAATGAAATTGTAGGCCTAAATGACAGTTGTACTATCTTTTTTTTTAAATGTAGGTAGGTTTTTTTTCAAGTGCCTGTACAATGATTTTTAAATGAAAATTACTCTCATTTGTCCAGTCCACCCTGGGATCATACTCAGGATCTCATTTTTAAAATGTCATTATTTTAAAATTGCCTGTGTGTAGGTATGTACACGTGAATGCAGGTGTCCATGGAGGCAGGCCAGAGGCATCTGATCTGGAGATAGAGTGAAGGCAATTAGAGCCTCCTGACATGGGTGTATGGAATTGAATTGCAAGAACAGAATATCTTGTTAATCGCTGAGCGTCCTCTCCAGCCCCTTTCAGTCTGCCTCTAGGACCCTTAAATCCACCCACTTTCGTGTCCCCTCTGATTGGAATTGAGTATATGTCCTTTGAGCTCTTCTTGCCCTGCTCTCTGGCTTCTGCCATTTTTCCCCACTCCCAATTCCTTTTTGCAGTACCCAGAATAGTCCTTCCTGAGTTTAGATCTAATTACCTACCACCTTTTTTGCTTTTACTAGTTGTGACTTCTATGGCAAACCTTTTTATCTTTTCTAATCTTGGCCATATTCCACTGTTGAACTATGTGACCTTAGAGATTGGTAGTATGGTAGGTTCTTAGTAAATTGTGATGTGTCCTATAAAGTTGCTGTGAATACTGAGAAATCCTAGAAGAAATACAAGCTTAGATGCCTTTCTATTATTCTGCCATCCATCAACATATAATTTGTCTCTTGATGTGTTTCTGTTTAAATCACTTTGCTCAAAACAGTACTGATTTGAAATAGTGAATCCATGGCCAGCAGTTTTGGTAACCCATGATTGAACAAAGTTTGTCTAACACATGCATTTCCCCTTAAATTTGAGACAGTACTTCAGCCTATTGTTGTGTGAATAGTGAAGTAAAAAAAAAAAATCATAATACTAAATAAGCAGACCTTTAAAAGGACATTTTTATAGTTAAAAAAGCTGATTCTGTGAGTCAGAGTGCTACAAACCTGAGCTGGTATTACATATGTCAGAAGACAACTTACTTTTCTTTCTGAACTGAGTAATTGCAAAATTGCCACAAGTATTAATTTGAGATTATAAATATTTATTTGCAAGTGGGCTGGGTGTGATGGCACACACTTTTAATCTTAGCCCTTTGGTGGCAGAGGCAGGAGGATCTCTGTGAATATAAGGCCAGCATGGTCTCCATGGTAAGTTCCAGGACAGCCAGGGCTACATAGAGTGACCCTGTCTTTGGAACAGAAAATTCAAGAATCTGACAGTAGTTAGGATTGACTTAATTATGGCAAGGATTAATTAAACAAGTTAATATAAAGTGGGATTTAAGTCTATAGTTTGTTACTTATTGATATGTAAGTAAGGTACAGTGATTAGCTTTGTAGCTATAATGCACCAGCTTGCTTTGCTGTTTTATAAGAGACACTAGGCAGAATCAAAGCATTTATCCTTGTTTTGTAACTGGATGGTGGGGTAAATGTCACAGACAGGAATAGGAAAAAGTCATTGATAAATATTACAGAGTATAAATTCATAATTGGGGTGGTCATTCCCAGGAAACTCTAAAGCCTTCTGCTTAACTAAGTACTCTGTAATACAATTAGAACAGATTTTTATGCTGGCAACATACACAACAAGAAATACTTGATAATCTCTTATTTTATGAAACATTACATCGAGACTGTTTAAACTTCCTATAGATACATAATTTAGAAAAATTGCTAATGACCAGCCGTGTTGTGTGTGTGTGTGTCTTACACACATGGATTTAGTTTTGTTTAATTTTCTTACTGGAATAAGAGTATCTTCAATTTGTTTAGGATGATGAATTAATGCTAAGATATCTTCATAAAGGCCAGGTATGAGCTCAGTTGATAGACAACTTGCTTAGCATGCATAAGGTCTTACTTTAAATCCCCAGCACCACACAAACATACAATTGCTAATCTGTTAAAAATGCTTCTTTTTATAAAATAGGTGGATGGAGAGAGAAAGAAAAGGCTAGAGAAGAGAGTTGGGGTCCACCTCGAGAATCAAGACCATCAGAAGAACGTGAATGGGATAGAGACAAAGAGAGGGATAGAGACAGTCAAGATCGAGAGGAGAATGACAAAGACCCTGAACGAGAAAGGGACAGAGAGAGAGATGGGGACCGGGAGGATCGCTTCAGAAGACCCAGGTTGGAATTATCCTACTTGTTGTTCTCTTACATTTTGCTATGCACTCCAAATCATTTTTGAGAAGTAATACCATTTAGATAAACAGAGTATCTAGAAAGTGAAAAAATGGGGCTGGGGGGGAAGCTTAACTCTTGTTGGCTGCCTGCAGGTTGCTTAGCAGGTAAATGGACCGGTCTGGGTGTCTACTACTCCTGTTTCTTAGAGCAATGAATTATCTTAATTGTCTTTAAATTATCCTTTTTTGTTGATTTTTGAGAAGATGAAGTGTTAATGTGTAGCTTAGGATGACCTGAATTCCAGTTTTTATCCAGCATTCATTATCCAGCTGAGATTTATGGTCTGTTGACAACACGGCCGGTTTTTATTAGCAGTAAAAGTCTTAGCAAATCTGGTGGGGAAAGTTCTGTATTTTGTCCAGCATGGCAGCCAGCAGCTTCATGTGGCTAGTAATCTAGCTCTAGGAGTATGGGTTGTGCTATTGTAGGATCTTATTTAAGTAACTACAGGTGAAGTGGTCTAGGTGCCTTAGATACCAGATTGAGATTGAGGTGTTGGGAGTTTAAACTCAGAATAATAAATCGGATTTGGTGTGTTATGTGTGTCTGCGCCCCCTCCCCCCCCACTTGTTTTTGTCTATTTGCGACAGGGTTTCTCTGTGAAGCCTTGGCTACCCTGGATCTCATTCTGTAGATCAGGCTGGCCTCAAACTGGTATGCATCACCACCCATGCGGCTGGTGTGTTGTTTACAAATTACCCATGTAGCCTACCAAGAGCTGAACTTGTTACTTTAAATGGCTACAGGGATGAAGGTGGCTGGAGGAGAGGACCAGCTGAAGAATCTTCAAGCTGNGAATCTTCAAGCTGGCGAGATTCAAGTCGCCGTGACGATAGAGACCGGGAGGACCGTCGGCGGGAAAGAGATGATCGTCGTGATCTGAGAGACCTGAGAGAAAGAAGGGATTTAAGAGATGATAGAGACCGGAGAGGACCTCCCCTCAGATCAGAGCGAGAAGAAGGTAGACAGACATTTTGGGTGTCGGAATGAACAGTTTTGTGGCAAGATTGGGGCTTTATATAATTATCTTTTAGATTTGTGTGAACATTGAAAATAAGAGCAAATGTAGTGTACTTAGTTATCACCTCGTGTATAAGGCAAGTGTACAATAGACTAAATGAAAAGTAGCAGAAATTGGTGAGAATGGAGAAACAGTGTTGTATGAGATGGCTCCGTGAGTGAAGCTCTTGCTTGGCAACTTGACGTCAGCCCTGGGGACCTACATAGTAGAAAAAACTCACTTCCTGAAAGCTATTTTCTGAACTGTACTCACTCACACCCCTAACTGTATACACCTAAACAATATTTTAAATCATATCTATTTATTTATTTATTTATATTTTTTTTTGGAGGCAGGGTTGCGCTGTGTAGCCCCGGCTGTCCCAGAATCTGTAGTCCAGGTTGGCCTAGAATTCAGATCTGCCTGCCTCTGCCTTCCAAGTGATGGCATTAAAGGTGAGCACTGCCACCACCACCTGACAATGACAACAAATTTTAAGTATTTTTAGTTAGTTTAAGATGTCTGTTGTACTTCCGTGCTTTCCTTAGATGGTTTTTAACAGTTTGCTCGCTCGTCAGGATCAGAGGAGTATTAAAACTATAACTTAAAATCTCACATTTTATGATTCATTTGCTAAAATTCAAGAGCCAAAAATTCTTTCTATTGGACGTTTTTATTCTGATAGTTTTTAACCTGTGTTCAGTTTGTAACTATTAAGATATTTCTATGGTCAAGGATTTGTTTGCAATTTTTCAATTATGTCTGCAAGTTCGTATTTTAAAAGTTTTTTTGGTCAGAAATGACAAAAAAATTAAAATGTGGACAAATAATTAAAATGACAACAAATTAGTTAAAAAGTGATTCTGCATTGTTGATTTTCTCAATAGTTTAAGGTGGGCATTTCTTTAGCTTCATTTGTTTATTTTGAACCAATAAAATAGTTCAAACTTTAGACTTTTTTTTTAAACTTTTCTAGCAAGCTCTTGGAGACGAGCTGATGACAGGAAAGATGACCGGACTGAAGAACGGGATCTACCTCGTCGTGTTCCTCCCCCAGCTCTTTCAAGAGAGAGAGAGAGAGAACGAGAAGGTGAGAAAGAGAAAGCATCCTGGAGAGCTGAGAAAGACAGGGAATCCCTTCGTCGTACTAAGAATGAAACTGATGAAGATGGATGGACAACAGTACGACGCTAAGGCCCAAGACGATGGAGTCAAACTTGTGTCTTACCACATAGGTTTGATCACATTCAAGGATTATTATACTTGTGCTTCACCTGGTCTGAATTGAATTCTTTAATGTTGTCTCACCATAACACAAAAAGCATGAACTTGTATTAATCATATATAATAGATTGATCATGCACTGTATTCACAGGACGTTGAAAAACCATGCCATTTTCTGGAATTTTGAGGTGTTGCATTATTTCATCAACCATTTGTTTAAAAAAAAAAACCTTAAAAATAAAAATGAACCCTTCAGGTGTTAACACCTATATCTTGGTATACAGTTGATCTTTTTGTTTTGTTTTGAATTATCAAATTAATTTGGAATAAGGTAAGGTTCTGTTAAAATATTTGAAAACCCTTTAAGCCAACAGATCTGACAGTTTTCCCATCATTAATGGGGACTTTCTTGGGTATTTACTATTAACTACATTTAGGCAGTTTATAGCTTCTGATCAGTGCAGTAGGCATTACAAACACTGGTTGCAATGGGGTTTTCTGTAGACTACTTGAGAGAGGTAAGTATAAGCATTTTGTAGTCATCACAGCACTGCTCAGGTGCAGATCCAGGACACGACAGCTTTCGGTTCCTAGAGCATTTGGTAAACTGTTGCTCTTTCATTTTTTCTGTTGCCAAAAGAAAACTGCTTTCCCACTAATTCATGCCTTTCAAGCATTTTAAATATGACAATATTTATAAATGTGTGGTTTGGAGGAATTGTTTAAATTCTTTTTCCTAATTTCCTTTCTTCAGGATAGATTATTTCAACAAGTAATTTGTAGAGATGACTGTGTTGACTTCAATTTTGGAGTGTAGTAGCTGTATTAAAGAGTAATAACCATTTGGTCTTATTGAAGCCAACACAGAACTTGCTGCTGTGTTTTTTCTTCAGTGATAAATAAAATACTTACATAATTGGTGTTAGTGTTAATTTGTTAATGGTGTTATGAGGTTTTGTGAATTTTATCAATGCTATTAAAATTTATCATTGTTAGTAGCAAAGAATAACCTAACAGTAACACAAAAAGCAAATGGTAGCAGCTAGCAAGTTTGTGAAACGTCCTTACCATTCACAGAACCTGTCTGGAAAAGGAAAAACAAAAAAAGCAACAGAGTTGTAGGGGATTTGTGTGACAAACTTTTAGTGGAGGTGGGCTTTAGGTAGTGGTTTAAAAATTTGTTATATCTGTCAGACCAGAAGAGGGAGACCTGATGTTCTTCTTACTTAATCATGTGCTTTTTGTATGGTGTTTCCAAGGATTGGAATTTCAAACATGCAAAAGACTTAGAGATCATTGGTTATATTTGAGACAGTAACCTCCTATGTATGCATTTACTAGAGAGCCAGACACTAATGTGATGCCAGAGATAATCCCCAGCAAGTGACTTTTTAAATCAACTACATATAGTTGAATGCGGATGGTGGGGGTAGCACGTTTCAAGGTTAGCCTGCAGATCTATCTTTGCAGCTTAGCTGGGATTCCAGACACTGTCTGCATTCTTGTTGTTGTTCTGGAAGAGAACCCAGAGAACAGGGTAGGGGCAGAAATATCTGATGCTTTGCTTTGTGGTCTAGCTCATGGGATCCCACCATCACAGCGCTCTTTCCATGCATTTAACAGGTTAAAGGAAAGCTGATTAATCTCCAGGTGAGCCCTATGGCTTTTGGCAGTTGTAAACAATGTACAACTCCTGTAGCTGTTCTTGAAGGTAGAGAAGCCCCTCAGAAGATCTTTATCACGCTTGCCCATAGAGTGCCAACCAGGAAGGGGTTTGAAGCTATGTGTGGGATATAGTCAATAACCACCAGTACCACGTGTCATGTAATCTCAGAACTTTGTTGGGTGAGGCAGAAGGGTACTGAATTTTCCAGGTCAGCTTTGGCTGGTGAGACGTGGTCTCAAAAACAACTTCCATCTGTTGTATTTTCCCCAAAGACATTTTGGCTAAGTTAAAATAGAACTACGAGACACTGGAAGGAATGTTCTTACCAAGACGTTTAAGACAACAAAATTAATCTGAAATACATTTCTGATAGGTTTGAAAGACAGTTTTGGTTTAATATATCTGACAAAAGTTCTAATCAAAGCTATTTAACTTCTGAAAAGGATTTTGTACGAAAAATAAAGTACAGGGAAGTAAAAAGCCACTAGAATTAACAAGTTTGGACAGACAGGCTAAAGCATAGTGCAGCCTGTTGTGCTCTTGGAGAAGCTGTTACAGGGCTGTACCTTTTGTGGTTTAACCAGATACACAGTGTGTTCTTAGAAGCCAACCTTGTCACAGTTTTATATTAAGCTTTGGGTCTTAAGTTTCACTTCTCTGTAATAATAGAGATTGATCCTAGGGTTTTGTGCATTCTAGGCAAGTGCTTTACCACTGAGTATATCTCTAGCCCTAAACTTGAGTTTCTACTGTAAACATTTTTACAGAACCTTTATAAAGTGTCATATCACATTCCAAGGATTGCTTAGCCTCCCTCTGCCTCAGGAGTGCTAGGATTAAAGGCTCATACCTGGCTCCAAGGGTTTGGTGTGTGTGTGGGGGTCTATTTCCTCTTGCTCTAACACTAGAAAACCAATATTTTTTGTTTATATCGAAGACTTTCAGTTAGCTGGTAAATTGACTTAGTATAGGGTAGAGACCATGTATGGGATATGTTTTCATGTGTACATGTTCTTTGTATAAGTAATGGAGGTCAGAGGTGCCCTCCTCAATCACATTCCACTTTTTTTTTTGTTGTTCACACAAGGTATTTCTTTGAATCTGGAGTTCTCCAAACCTGGAGCTAGCCTGCTTCCCCTGTGGTTAAGACCATAGCTTAAAAAATAAAAGAAAATGCCCAAAACTGCACATGAATGTGCACATATGTGAAGGTCAGCCTCAGAGGGATAGTCTTCATGAGCCCACCTAACTCTATCTCGAGTTTTAGCAAGGCTGGCCTCTGCCTCACCAGGACTGGGAGTGTAAACATATCACATTCCCATATTTTTATGTGGGTGCTGGGGATAGAACTCAGGTCTTTGTGCTTAGAAGCACTTTATTGGTACCATTTCCCCATTTAGTATAACAGATACTTAATGTGAGCACATTTTTTGGGGTAGAAGCACTTTATTGGTACCATTTCCCCATTTAGTATAACAGATACTTAATGTGAGCACATTTTTTGGGGTCACCTTAGTACCACCCACTGAACAGGAATGCAAATCTCAACACCCCTGGTTTTGGTAAAATGTCAGAAAGTAAACAGGAATTAGGTATGTGCTCTTTGAATTTTAGGAGTTCCATCAAGGCATGTGTAGTGAAGTTAAAAGAGCTGAATGACTTGATCTTGCCTTTGAGAATGCTCAGTTTTTGAGAAACATACCAGTTAGGGGAAAGAATGTGAATTTATGTTAACTTGAAAAACTTTGCCCCAAAACAAATGGTTTATTTTTTAGCAAAAGAACAAGGAACTACATGGTTTTGTTACTTAAATTTAGACCCACGCCGAGTGGAATCTGCAATTCTGTAGGGCTGCAACAGGTATTTTCTTCCTCGCTAAGAATGCCTTTCCACCAACCCCTTCTTGTATGTGATAGGGTGCACCCTGTGGCCCCCACCCCCTTTTACGAAAAGGGTGCACATCTATCCAGGATTTTTATATCACTCTCTGGTACATTGGAAGCCAGTTTGTTGTCGAAATTAACTGTTTCATATGAAAGTCTACTCTCAGTACTGTAGCTAATCTGACTACCGGAAGCTTTGTATACTTAAACTCTTGCCTGGTATTTTCAGATAGTGTTATGTCTGAGTTTATCTTAATTCACTTCCATCTTTGCCTCTTCTGTCTGGATGGCAGTTATGTGCCGTAGTCCAGCATTCAATGTGATGGATTTACTGGAAATAAGGGGTTAGGAATTTTTGCCTCAAGATTAGGTTCTGGAAGCAGACCAGTAAGAGTGGAATCATAATCAGGGAGGTCATGATATTTGCATCCAAGCCTAATTATTAGAGCCTTTAAATGGTGTTTATTTGGTCACACCTGTATATCTGAAGGCAGACAGCCCAAAGTACAACCTTCTGGATCTCAGGTTATTGCTTCATAGTTTCCCATTTTCTATTTAGGAAGCCTGAAATCGAACAATTAAGGTGAGTTAAAACACTTCTTGGGTTTCCTCCTTTCTGATCTTAGCATCAGACATTATAAAGAATTGGACAGGTCGGGGAATGGTGCATAGAGGAAATGCTAAGTAGGAGTTACAGGGGAGATTAATGTATTTGTATACTGTCACTGTATAAATACACAAGTCTCTTAAACAGCACCATTTCCAAATATGAACATGATATGATTAGGACTTAGGCACAGTTAATTTTAAGGGTAGGATGGGCTACTTGCTAATTCAGTAGAATATCTGTTACATAAAAGGTTAAGAACGATTCTACCTACTACAGATTGTGCCTTTAAACCTCCCAGTTAGGACAGAAACAAGCCACGAGGAGGAACACCCTCTTAACACTGGGACGTGTACTGAATTGTTTTACCTGCAAATAGAGTTAAGGACAAACTTAAAAAGAGTTAATAAATTGCATCAAACAATAAAATAGACATTTGCTGACATTCCATAAAATGGTTAGTTTTACACACTAAAAGTTCAGAGGCTATGAAAAAATACTCTAGACCTAATAAAGTGCCTCCATTCATGAAACGAAACATCCCAAATCAGAGACAATTTCATAATGAGGCGCACCTAAACTAGGCCGACGTATACAGTAAGCAACTCCAGTCGCCAGCCGGTGGCATACTCGTTCAGTCCTCACGGTTCTGGATGCGCGCTTTAGAAATGAGGCAAAATTCAAGATTTCAACGTCAGAGACCCGACCATTCCACTGGAAACTGCTGCGCTCCGCCGGCTTCCGCAAAAACGAAGACCACTTGCAAAGTTGAGTCACGGGAAAGGAGGCGCGACCATGACTTCAGGTGTCCACAGCCCGGCCCTAGCGCAGCTTCTTGCTGGGCAGGCTGTCCCTGGTGCTGCGCAGCGGCGGGCGGGCAGAAGGCGGTGGCACTTTGGATAGCGGGCAATATTTGATGGTGTGTGCGTTGTCGCCGCTGGCACCGCACAAGGGGCACGTGTAGCGGCGCAGAACCGGGCACAGCACTCGGCCGTCGGGGCCCTTGAGGATGTGTGTGGTGTAGAGCGCCACCGCCTCCTTGTTGTTCCGGCAGAACACACACACCTGCAGCTCCGGTTTC
>LOEQ01003801.1:415965-428400 GCA_001685075.1 Bramus lutescens
TTCCTACTCCTACTTACTCTTCCTGCCTATACCTCCTTCCTCACTATTGACTATTCAGCTTTTAATTAGACCAATTAGATGCCTTAGGCAGGCAAGGTAAAACAATAACACATCTTTACATAATTAAATGCAATACATTTTTATATAGTTAAACAAATATTCTGCAACAGTGTTTATCTTTTTATTTTCCCTCTTCAGTCATTAGGTCTTCTTTTAATCTCTCTATTCTGTTTCATTTATATATTTGCTCATTTTGATGACAGCATTCACTGTCTTGGTCATTATATTCTTTTCCAAATTTGATGTACTTTTTCAAATTACTGTCTGGTCTTAGTTACTTTTCTATTGCTGTGATAATTCACCATCACCAAAGCAACTTAGAAAATGCTTAATTTGGCTTATGGTTTCAGATAGAGCCCATCATGGAGCAAAGGAACAGCTGAGAACTCACATATTGATCCACAACCATGAAACAGAGAGAGAGAGAGAGAGAGAGAGAGAGAGAGAACACTCAATGGGAATTACATGAGTCTTTTGAAACCCCCAAAACCAGCCCCAGACCTCCTCCAACAAGGCCACACCTACTAATCCTTCCCAAATAGTCACCAGCTGGTACCAACTATTTAAATCTATGATCCTATGGGACCATCTCACTCAAACCATCACATCCTGCAGTACTGAGAACTGAAGAGCACCTGTCTTATTCTGATTTTATGGGGGAAAGAGTATCAGATGATGATGGTTGTTTTGTTTTGTTTTCTTTGAGACAGGGTCTCACTAAGTAGCCCTGACTGGTCTGGAACTCTCTATGTAGATTAGGCTGGCCTTGACAGCATAGACATCTATCTGCCTGCCTCTGGCTCCTGAATGCTGGGACTAAGGGCATGTGCCCCCATGGTCATCTTTCTTTTATCTTTCTCTTCATCATCATCATCATCACCAACTGAGGCAGGATCTTGCTATGTATTTTTCACTGTCCCTGAACTCATAGCTTTTCTGCCTTAGGCTCCAAGTGCTCGGCTATGCTTAGGTTTTTAGTTTCAATCATTAAATATGTTAGCTCTAGGGTGTTTCTTTGTAGATCTCTTGTAAGTTTGGGATTGATCACTTTCCTCCTGGGTAATTATTTTTATTTTGAAAAAAAATTTTTTACTTAAAAACTATGTGTATGTATGTGTGTGGGTTTGTGCACATGTATGTGATGCCTACATAGGCCAGAAGAAGGCATCAGATCCTCTGGAGCTGGATTTGTAAGCCACCTGATGTTGTGAGTGCTGGGTACAGAACTCCAGTCCTCTGCAAAAGTGGTGTGTGCTCTTAACAACCAAGCCATCTCTCCAGCCCTGTGAATTCTTTTAAAAAATAAGAGATAGATGGTAATTTTTTGTCAAATACCTTTCCTGAGTCTGTTGAGATAACTGGTTTCTGTTTATAGATTATTAATACTGTGGAATAAATGGACTGATCTTTTTAAATGTTAAACCATTCTTTGATATCAAACCACTATCAAATCTCAAGATAAAAAGCCATCATGTGTATTGTTCAATCAATTTGAAAAAGTTCATTTTGAGATGGTTCGTTACTCGTTTTATTGACCAATATTGTAAATGTTGAGTGTGCACACAAAAAGTATGTGCCTCCTGCCATGTGAAGTCTCCTGAGCATCGGTATGGTCAGGTGGACTGACAACCTTACCTCTTCTGGACCAATAGTGGTGTGGAAAGTCCTTCTGTATATGTGTTGTTTTAATTGGTTAATGAATAAAGCTGTTTCAGCCAGTGGCTTAGCAGAATAGAGCAAGGCAGGAATTTCAAGCAGATAGAGGAGGGAAGAAGGCAGAGTCAGAGAGATGCTATGTAGCTAGCTGCCAAAGGAGAAAGATGCCTGTAGGAGCCCACTGGAACCTTGCCAGTAGGTCACAACCTCATGGTGATGCACAGGTTAATTTAAGCTATAAGAGCTAACTAACAATACGCCTAAGTGATTGGCCAAGCAGTGTTTTAATTAATACAGTTTCTGTGTAATTATTTCGGATCTGGACGACCAGGAATGAACAAGCAGCCTCCGCCTACACAATAGTGATTGTGTCCTGCCTTGTGAAGTCTCCTGAATATCAACGTGGCCAGGTGGCTTGACATTACTTCTTCTGGACCTGTAGTAAAAAGGGATTATTATAATATCTTTCTTGATTTATAGATTTTTTTTCCTTCTTGTATTTGACATTCTGCTACTTGGGACAGAAACATTTGGAATTGTTCTAACCTCAGAATAGGCTCTTTCCTCACTATGAAATGCTTTATTTGTTCCTGGCAATGTTCTTTGCTTGGAGATGTGTTATGCTTGCCTATAGTCTCAGCACTTGAGAGGAAGAGGCAGGAGGATCAGAAGTTCAGGGTCATCCTCTTCTATGTAGTGAGTTTAAGACTAAGCTGGTTACAGGTCTCAAACAATTAAAAGATCACCTCACTTTCTTTTACATTGTTTCTGAGGAGAAATATGCTGTAATTATTCTCTTTGTTCTTTTGTAAAAAGTATGTCATTTAAACTCTGACTGCCTGTAAGATTGTATTGTTTGTAATTGATTTTGAACAATTTGACAGTAATACACTTGGGAACTGTTTTCTTTGTTTCTTAGGTTTTATTGTGTTAAAGCCTTTGAGTCTATGAGTTAAAGTTTTCATTAAATTTGGAAGTTTTATTGAGGATTTCTTGAACTGTGTCTTTCCCTTGCCCTCTGTCTTAGTTTGGGTTTCTATTGCTGTGAAGAGACACTATGACCACAGCAGCTCTTATAAAGGAAAACATTTATTTGGGGGTGGCTTACGGTTCAGAGGTTCAGTCCATTATCTTCATGGTGGGACATGGTGGCATGCGGGCAGACATGGTGCAGGAAAAGGAACTGAGAGTTCTATATCTGGATCCACAAGCAGCAGGAGGAGTCTGTGTAGTGGGCATAGCTTGAGCATGTATAAGACCTCAAATTCTGCCTCCACAGTGACATATTTGCTCCAACAAGGCCACACCTCCTAAGAGTGCTATTCCCTGTGTACCAAATATTCAAACATGAGTCTGTGGGGGCCATATCTATTGAAACCACCACACCCTCATTTTTCCTTTCTCTTCAGAGGCTCTATTACACATAGACTAAGTTGTTTAATGTCTCACAGTTTATTGATATTTTGATTAGTTTTTAAAAAGTTTTCTGGTGTTTGGTCTCAGAGTCCCTTGTGTCTTTAAACTGAATAAAATTTGTTAAGAAACTAAGACTTTGAGACATGGTATAACTCATGCATGCCCTGCATGATGTCATGATAGAAATTTAATTTTGTTTCTAGTTACTTGGAATTAAAGGTAGCATTATATTTCTAGAAGGATATTATCACTAGGATCTCTATGTTACAAAACACTGGGTAGCAAAAGTGGGCCCCGACAAGCTGGGGAAGTTGTCTTAGTTAGGGTTTCTTTTGTTGTGAAGAGACACCATGACCATGGCAACTCCTCCCCCCCCCTCTCTTCCAAGACAAGGTTTCTCTTTGTAGTCTTAGTTGTCCTGGAACTCCCTCTGTAGCCCAGGCTGGCCTTGAACTCACAGAGATCCACCTGCCCCTGCCTTCCTAGTGCTGGGATTAATGGAATGTGCCACCACCACCAGGCTAGTGGCAACTCTTACAAGGGAAAAACATTCAATTGGTATGGCTTACATTTTCAGAGGTTTAGTCCATTATCATCATGGCAGGACATGGCAGTGTTCAGGCAGACATGATGCTGGCTACATCTTGATCAGAAGGCAACAGGAAGTGGACTGTCTCATTGGGCTTGGCTTGAGCATCTATGAGACCTCAAAGCTCACCTCCACAGTGACACACTTCCTCCAAAAAGGTCATAGCTCCTAATAGTGACACTCCTTTGGGGGCATTTTCTGTCAAACCACCATAGAAAGTATTGCCTCACTGGCCAGCCCATTATAGGCTGATACATTTATGGTCTTTGTGGCTTTATTTTCTTCCATTCTCTGTTGCTTCCTTTCTCTTCTTCTCTTCCTCATCTTCTCCCTTCTCTATCTTCTTGTCCTCACTCTCTTTCTCTTTGGCTTTTGATGTTCTTCCTCTCCCTCCCTTCCTGTCCTGTGTTCCCTCATATTCTTTCTCCCTCTGTCTCTCCTTTTTCTCCTCTCTATTTCTCTCCCTTCTCTTATCATGTCTCTTCTTTTCTCCCTCCCTCCCTCCCTCCCTTCCTTTCCATCCTATTATAATTCTGTTGGCGTGCCCTGTCACCTGGGTACCCTGTCCCTTTAAGAAACAAGCTCCACCCATTACCAGTCTCCCCTTTCCCAATGACTCAAGCTGATCTTTTGCCTCATCTCTCCCTTTCTCTCTCTCTCTCTGTCCTTCTGTTGAGGAAGCCTCTGCCTCTCCCTTCCCCCTTCCTCTTTCCTCTCTTTCTCTCCCCCCTCCATAACCCCTTTACCCTTATACCCTTCCCAGTACCTACTAAATAAATTCTATACCCAAGCTCTCTCTGCATGGTGGTGTATCTGTCTCCCACCTGGACCTGCCAGGGTCACCTGTGCCATAAATCATAACACTTCCTCCTTCTGTCACTTCCTCCTTCCCTTCCCCTTCCTTTCTTTCTCATTTAAATAGGACCTCATTATATAACACACATTGGCCTTAAACTCCCTGTGTAGCTCAGGCTAGATTCAAACTTTTGGCCCTCCTATTGAGCTTAAAGGTATGTGCTGCCATGCTCCTGGTCTTTGCTGTTTCATTGTCTGTTTCCTGATGACTGTGGGCTCTGTGTAAACAGGGATATGGTTCATTTTGCTGATTGTAAGCTTCCACACATTTTTTAAGGTCCTCCAAAGGGAATACTAAGAGGATTTAATGAGACACCAGTATTTTATGCACTATAGGAGGGAGATCTGACTCAGATCCTGAGATCAGTTAAGGGGAAGATGGTTCTCTAGGGAAAGACACATGCCATTCAATTTAAAGGATTAATAGGAATTAGGCAGAGAGCACAAGGAGAAGATTCAGTAAGAGAAATAAAACCCAGACTCAGTTTGAGATCAAGATGGAGAGCAGGATGGAGAGGGCAGAGGGTCAGGTAAGAGCCTTGAGAATGCAGACAAAGCTAGATTCTACTTGGGAGGCACTGGACAGTTTCCAAGGTCAGACACGACCACTGGACTTTTGAGAAGATGATCATCTTGAATTTGAGGAAGATTATGATGGTTTGCTCTTCCTTGTCTGCTTGACTGGCTTTGGAATCAACTAGCCAATACTTGTCTGGGCTTATCTGTGGGATGTTTAACCAGAGAAAACACAGCCTGAACATAGGGAACACCATCCCATGGACTGGAGTTGAGGATTGAATGAAGGGGAAAAAGGAGTCATTCATCTCTCTCTGTTTCTTAATGAGGCAGTGTAACTAGCTGTCCTATGCTCCTCTCTCAATGGCTAGAGCTGCACTTGTGTTTAGATCTTACCAAGTGCAATGGACTGTTCCTTCAACTGTGAGTCAAAATAAATCCTTCCTCATTTCCTTTGCCAGGTATTTGCTCATAGCAACAAAAAGAGTAACTAATAAAACTTGGGTGGTGGTGGCACACACTTTTAATACAAGAATTTGGGAGGTAGAGTGCAAAGTCATCCTGGTCAACAGAGTGAGTTCCAGGACAGCCAAAGATACACAGTGAAATGCTGTCTTGAAAAAAACAAACAAACAAACAACACTCCCCTCAAACTTGAAAAAAATAAAATAAAGCAATTTGAATGACCCAGGAACTTGGGTGAGG
The DNA here is from genome assembly GCA_001685075.1 of Bramus lutescens. Lineage (NCBI taxonomy): Eukaryota > Metazoa > Chordata > Mammalia > Rodentia > Cricetidae > Bramus > Bramus lutescens. The sequence goes on from LOEQ01003801.1 coordinate 421,763, forward strand.
ACCACAGGTTCAGGGACAGAGTGAGTGGAGGGCTTGGAAAAAAAGGGTAGATTGGAAGCCAAGTTCAGCGTCTGACAAGATGTGGTTGATGCTGAAGAAGGCAGCAATCTAGAGGTCTACCTTTCTAGATGACTGAAGACTGGGGAGGGGGTAGGCTCTCCTGGGCGAAAGGTTGAATTTGAGGTGCCATATTACACTGTAGAACACATGCCTTCCACAGAAGGATCTACCATTGGAGAGAGCCAGGCTAGTTACTCAGTGTGAGTCATTAGTATATAGAATTCAGGTGATATGGTTAAAGATCTTAGAAGAGGCAGAAGAATCAATGGCTCACTGGGGTGGTGTTGGGGAGAATATAAAATGAATGGGTGTGGTGTGAGGAAGGTGCAAGGAAGTCATCCATCAAATCTGGCCAGTAAGACTTCCAGGAAACAGATAAGAGTCACCTATGCCAAATGCCACTCAAAGATCAGCAAAAACAAGACTGACAAATGTCTTTGGCATTGATTGATCTGGAGGCTACTGATGATTCTCACATGAGCAATTTTGGTGGGGTGGTGGTGATGTGGGGAGTGATGGTGGGATTGTTGGGTGGTGGTAATACTGATACAAATACAGTAGATCTGTGAGACAGAGGAGTGGGGACAATTGATCCAAAGAAATCTGTGTCTTGAAGGAAGCAAAGGAGGTAGTTGGGAGAGCAAGGTGGGCAATGTGGGAGTTTAATTTCTTTGCCTTTTGAGATGGAACATCACAAAGTATCACGTACAATGTTTTCATCTGCAGTTTCTGCTTGAAATACAGGAATGGTCTTTGTGGAGTGATCTCATCGGTGAATTCTTCAAAAAATTTCAAAGGAATTGTTTAGGAGGGACTAATGTGGTCCAAGAATTTTTGGGATTTTCATTGCCAGGGGAGGGAGTTCTGGCAACCCAGAGTGGGAAATGGCACCAACTAAGCCCAGCATTGTCAGGCTCAGTGAAAAGAGCAAGGATGGCCAAGTACCTTCTGCTCCTGGTTTCAGTGTTCCAAGACTATACGTGGGCCTGATGGGAGGGAGCAATGGATAGCCAGATTAGATGCTGGGCAATATCTTATGGAAAATAAGGCTGTAGAAGCAAGAGAGGGAATTCATATCCATCCATGTAAAGTTTCTTTCTAGTCTCTTAAATAGAGAGTAGAGTTGAGGGGAAGAAGGAGGGGAAGAGAAAAAACAGTGTGAGGCATAGACCTATATAATCCAGGCACTCTCAAAGTGGAGATATTAGGATCAGTTCTAGGCCATCCTCAACTATATGGGGAGTTCAAGGCCAGTCTAGGCACATGAGACTCTACCTCAGAAGAACAAACCCCAGAAATGACCAACTTAAGAAGTATGTGTGTTCTCATTGTAGTAATTATGAGAAAAATGAGAGAGCTAACTATTCCCTCAATGTTCCATTTATGGGGAAAGACCACATACTGGTGAGGGAAGAAAGCTGATTTTTCAGAAGTGTTATCCGGAAGATCCAGAACCACGGCGAAGCCTCAGCCAAACCTCGTAATGCCACATTGAATCCCCTCTGTCTTTTGCCCCTTCTTAGGGCCCCTAGCTAATGGAAATTAGTATGAGTCAGACATTCAGCCATAGTCTCACTCTGGGTTTTCTGGGCTGCAGACTGTCATTAAATTAACTGAAGGTTTTCTGTATGGCCTCGAAGCAGTGATGCAGAGACTTAGGATCTGTTGTTTGCTGCCCTGATTACTCATAAACGTGATAATCCAATCAAGGCCCGTTCTGTCACAGCACCCCCACTCCTCCCAACCCAGCTAGGTCCACCCACATGGTCTCTAGCCCAGCAACCAGAAGGATCTTTGAAATGGAACAATTAAATCTAAAGCAAGCTGTCTGAACTAATTTTCCCCCTTCATCCTAAGCCAGCACTGTGAACGCTCTTCCTAGCATTGTCTTCATTAGCAGCCAAGACAGTCTCGACAGGACTCAAACAGCTGGCTCCAAGTTATGCTCGGAGTTGCAGGCTCATGGTTTTTTTTTTACCACCTGCCTGGGCTATCTCCACATCCCTGCTCCAAAGTCAAAAGCTCTGGGGCTTGCCCTCTGGTGTCAAGGACCTCGAAGCCACATCTGGCCACATAGCTACACAGCACACAGCCTAGGTAACCTTTACTTGAGCCTGGTGTCAATAACACCCTATGGAGTTGTGCTGGCAGTAAGTATTCATGGACTTTTGGCCAGAAAGAAGGGACTTGTCTGTGTGACTCTTCCAGGTTTTGTCTACAGTGATGACCAGGAAGGGAGGGAGAGGGGGCTTCTTCTATAAGCCAGAAGGGCTCTACTTGGTCACTTGCTTCCTTCTCAGCCCATAGCTATATTCCTGGTTGGTGACCCTCATCCAACCTCAAGTGTTTACCAAGGACCATGACGAAAAGGATAGGAACAGGGCCCAAAGAGACTTTGGGCAATATCCAGTGTAGGTGTTTGTACCATCTGCCTGTACTGCAGTATGGTATGGTACGGTTCTGTACTACAGAACTACGCCTGTGTTACTACGCCTGTAGTCTGGTGCCTGCACTAAGAGATGGTAAGCAAGTCTTGGGCAAGGGGCCAGAGATTGAAACACACAAACACACACAGAGACAAAGACATGAATCATCCTTGAATTCCCCAAGAATGCCCCCTTTATTCTGTTCCATGGCAGCTTATATAGGGATCCTTACCTGATAGCCATGCCCCAGCCAAACCCACCAGAAACCACTCCCCTGCCATTAGGAACTCTTGAGGGTCTCATGCTCAGAGCAGCTGCAAACACAGGAAAACAAATTGTTTACAGGAAATTCAGGGTCTGGGGGTCCACAGTTTCCAACGGGTTTTTAGAATCATCAAGTGATTGTATTTAAGATGGGAAAAAACTGAGGCTGGGAAGTGGTAAGGGAGGGCCTAAAAGCAAATTGGAGGTGGACCAGACATAATCTCCTTGTCACATGAGCACCTGTGTGCAGAGCCCTTGGGCTCTACCACAGTTCCTGGCACTTAGTGGATTCTGGGAAATAGTTATTGGTGGACTGAACTAATAGGAACAATGGACATACATCTAAGAAGAAGTGTCTCAGTGTCAGGGTCATATAAGCTTCATCTTTACATCTTCAGGACTCAGCTCAGAGCCTGAGACACAACAGATGCTCAGTATAGGTTGTTAAATAATTCAACATAGTTGGAAACAATATGAATAAGTCTTAAGGAGTCCACACCACTGTGTTTAGTAGTCATTTCGGGAATTTGAGAAAGGCATCCTTCCAGGACTTTGGGTATAGCTAATGGAAGTTCTGGGGTAAGGAATGCACTTCACTCACTGACTTGGGTGTCAGGAAACCCAGGCTCCAGCCCACTACCTTTATGTCTATTGTGGGTCAATATTGTGTTGTATATGTTTTACCTTGCCTGCCTAAGGCACCTAATTGGTTTAATAAACAGCTGAATGGCCAATAGCTAGGCAGAGAAAGGATAGGCAGGACTGGCAGGCAGATAGAATAGGAAACGAAATCTAGGCTCAAGAGAAAAGAAGGAAGAACAAGAGAAGGAGAGTATGATGGACATGCCTGGGGAAGAAGCCAGGCAGACGCCAGCCAGACAGAGAAGCAGTGAAAGTAAGCTATACAGAAGTAAGGATGGCAATCAGCCCCAAGGCAAAAGGTAGATAAAGAGAAACAGAATGATTTAAGTGCAAAGAGCTAGCCAGAAATGTGCCCAAGCTAGGCTGAGCATTCAAAACTAAAAGTCTCTGTATCATGATTTGGGAGCCAGTTGATGGCCATAAAAGAAAAATCCTGGTACATATGACTTCAAGATTAACCCTAAACTTCTCTGAAAAAGTTAACGGAGGACAGGTAGTCCTAGTGGTGACCTAGAGTTTTGTCCCTGAAATGATCAAGTAACCTCAATGACCTGCTATTGATTGATCACCAATGACTGAACAAGGTCGCATGTAATGACCCTTGTATCTTTTCCAGCTGTCTTGGGGTTTGTTTGTACCCTTTAAGTCAAGTGTGGGCTGGTCTGTCAGTTAATCTAGTCCTTAGCTAAAGTTGGTTGCTCCAAAGTTGTAAATGAGACTTAGGGTGATTGCCCAGGTAGCCAGTTGTCTGTCATTTCTTGCACTTTTTTGAAGTTGCTTGATTGCACTTCCTGTTTACTTAAGTAATGTTATTTCCTTCCTTGGGTCTTTGATGAGGTTGAAGATTAGATAATCTTAGTTACTTTCCTCTCATGACTTAGCAAAGCCATTTTTAATATAAGACTTAGACTCCTTAGGATAGGATAACTATTAAAACATATAGCATATGTTTCTTGTTTGATGTTGTTTGTGCTGGTTGTAATTCTAATTTTTATGTATGTTTTTGTCTCTTCTTTTTCCTAGACAATACTTGATGTTTGTTCTTATTGTATGTAGTTTTGTATTAGGCTTAGAACTCTCTTATTTAGACAAAAGGGGGAGGTGCTGTGGGAACTCCTTCAGCCAGTAGCCTTTAAGATACCAGCCCACTTTGGGTGTGGTCTCATGTACTATAAATGCAGATGAAAGCCAGCATGCATGGGCCTCTTGGCTGCTGGATTTGGTTCCAGTTCCTAGTGCATGTAGAGGACTGTGGATCGCTGCTCTTTCTGTGAATTTATCCCCAGATAAACCTTTGTTATACTCCATTCTGGGCTATTTATTGTAGAACTCTTTTGTACACCAACAGTGGGCTGATCATCAACCTTTGCTATGGACACCCCATCTGTGTTGCTCCAGCAGTGGTGTGGGACAATTCTGTATTCGGTCAATTATGTTTTAAGTAAATGCTGATTGGCTAGTAGCCAGGCAGGAAGTATAGGTGGGACAACCAGAGAGGAAGTAGAGGTGGGATGATGTAGGAGGGTCATCAGTCTATGTGTTACTTTCACTGGTTAATAAAGAAACTGCTTTGGCCTTTTGATAGTCCAGCCCTTAGGTGGGTAGAGTAGACAGAACAGGATTCTGAGAGAAAGAAAGCCNGATATAATGGGCCAGGCAGTGCTTAAATGAATACAATTTGTGTGTTATTATTTTTGGGGCTAAGCTAGCCGTGCGAGAGCTGGGTGGGACGAAAAGCAGGCCAGCCCGCCTCCCCATCACTACAGTGGGGCAATGAGAACAGGAGAGTTCTGGGAAGGAGGAAGCCCATTCCTCTGCAGTTGCTTCTTCCCACCACGGAAGAAGCAAGATGTGACCTGCCCCACCGAAAAAGGTCCTGAGCCATGTGGCTAACATAGACAAGAATAATGGGCTAATGTAAGTTATAAGAGTTAATAAGAAGCTGAGCTAATGGGACAATTTATCATTAGTGTAGACCTCTGTGTGATTTCTTTGGGACTTAGTGGCTGTGGGACCTGGTGGGAGGACAGAAAACCTCTGACAGCACAGCAGTGTCAGTTGATAGTGACAGATGCTGAGGCTTACCTCTCATGTTTCACATACACACATAAATATATGTACATATGTATGTGTTCACAGACTACACATGTACCTGTGTGGATCTGTGTAGTCACATAGCTTTGTAGAAGCCAGGCTCTGTTCAAGGGGCCTGCTTCTCTCCTCCTGTTGTGTCTGTGTTCATCCAGTCCTATGTGGCATTCCAGAAAGCCCTGATGATTCTCCCACCTAAACGGTTCTGGGATCCTTTCTACCATGTTTCATCTGCAGTCAGAGCTGCTTCCTGGTGTTTTCTGGGCCATAGGCTTCTGTTGATGGCTTCAGCTGCAGTGCTGACTTGTTTTTGGTCACTGTAAGTCCCTCACTTCCCTGAATGGCCTGACTCCTTCCTCTGGCTCCTTCTGCTTATATATCATCTTCTCTCTAGCTCCTGGTATTTCTGTAATTTGAAATTTGTAAAAACTGGATTTCTATAATTTAAAAAAAAATTAGTGTGAAATTGGTGGGTTTTACAGGTCATCTGGACTCATCGTAAGACCCCTTTCTCTCTTGTCACCTTTTACAGTCTGTATTATCACAAACTCTTTATTTGCATCATTCTACATAGGTGTCTCCCAGCTGGCAGAGTTTATCCTCACTTTTATATATAATTTATTCATTTATATATATTACATACCATTACATCTCTGCCCTTGCTGGGCAGAGTGTGTCTTCTATGTTCCATATTGTAGGTAGTATTTTGTGGAGTTCTGTGAGAAGCAACATTAGGGATTGGCTAAGAACATGGATTCTAGGTCTGTATCCTGCCTCTAGTACTGTGTAAAAATATGTTTAAAGTCTTAGTGCTCTACTTGTCACCTGTACAATGGGAGTAATATTTGTGTCTTAGCTTTGTGAAAATTAAACAAGAAAACAGACCTGTAACTCATTTTTAATAGCCTCAGACAGAGTAGGTACTACAATATATTATTTTCCTTTCTGCTGTCTTTTCAAACACATCTCCCTAGATAAATTTCATGAAGTAAGCTTACTGGACCAACGGTTAGAAGGTCTTTGAAATGTTTTGACAAATTGCTTTTGAAAAGTTAAGAGCTATTTGTTCCCTCCTGTCTTTTTGTGAGGAGCGCACTATAATTCAAAGCCCCAATTGTAAAAGGTGGAAATGATGATAGAGTCCATTCTTTTTTT
>LOEQ01003801.1:428510-443496 GCA_001685075.1 Bramus lutescens
ACCTTTGGAAGAGCAGTCAGTGCTCTTAACCTCTGAGCCATCTCTCCAGCCCCATGGAGTCCATTCTTAAGCTGTTAGGTCTTTCATATCTCATGGCCATTCAGCTCAGTCCTGCATTCCCAGGCCAATTCTCTCTTCCTGCAGATGCTTGACACCGTGTTTTTCTTTAATAATTTTATAATTTAGTAGCTTACTGAGATAATAACTTTTATTCATTCATGGTAACTAGCATCTTTCTTTTTCTATTGCAGGATAAGAGCTTTGCTGGATAGTTTTATGTCAACTTGACACAAGCTAGAGTTTTCTGAAAGTAGGGAACCTCAAATGAGAAAATGCCTCCATAAGATCCAACTGTAGGGCATTTTCTTTATTAGTGATTGATGGGGGAGGGCCCAGCCCATTGCGGGTGGTGCCATCCCTGGGTTGGTGGTCTTGGGTTCTATAAGAAATCAGGCTGAGTAAAGTGGTATATTATTTGTGTTTTAATAAATAAAGCTTGCCTGAAGATCAGTGCAAAGCAGCATACTAGTCAGCCATCCAGGCCAGGCAGTGGTGGCACACACCTTTAATCCCAGCAACCACACTGGTTAGCCATAGAGACTGGGCGGTGGTGGTGACTCCTTCAACCCCAGCGCTAGAGAGGAATATAAAATGGGAGGAGACAAATCTCACACTCAGCCTCAATCTGAGGATTCATGGTGGCAGGATTGCCCATTCTCAGTCTGAGGTAGAGGTAAGAGCTGGCAGCTCACTGCTTTGCTTTTCTGATCTTCAGGTTGAACCCCAATATCTATCTCTGGGTTTTTATTATTTGTGCAAAAGCTGAGCAAGCCAGTAAGCAGCACCCCTCTGTGGCCTCTTCATCAGCTCCTCCCTCCAGGTCCAGGCTCTGTTTGAGTTCCTGTCCTGACTTCCTTGGATGATGAACAGTAATATGGAAGTGTGAGCCAAATAAACCCTTTCCTTCCCAGCTTGCTTTTGGTCATGGTGTTTCATCACTGCAATAGTAATCCTAATGAAAACAAGTAGCCAAGCCTTGCTCCCTTGTATGACTAGGTTTTATGTTGCAAGGAATTCTGGAACTAGGGTAGCACTGAGTGGTCAAGGCCTGGGAAGGAGACATTTGGATCGTCTGTCATAACTCAAAATCTAGTTGTTGAAGCACTTAGATAGGGACCAGGTTGGCAGGGGCACTTGGGAAGCCAGGGGATCATGTAAGCTGAAGGCCAGCTTAGTTACAGAGTGAGTTCTAGTCTAGCTGGGGTTATATAAGGAAACTCTGCCTCAAAACCAAACCAATAAACAACACATGAGAGTGAAAACCCTGTCTGAGAAGTTACTTACACACAGGAAGACAAGTTAAGGGTACGTACTGGGATCTAGGAATGGTCTGGTTCCATCTTGGTTCTGCTAGGCTTCTGTTCTATTCTTCTAAGCCATGCTGACTGGGAGCCAAGAGAGACCCCAGGCATGACCATAATTGTTTCAGCTTTGACCCTTGGTGCAGGTGGTAGCAGCAATGTCAGCAGAAGGTGAGCATTCCTAGGCCATCAGTCAGCTGCTTATGAGCCTGGAGGTTCACTAGTGCCCGATGCCTCACTAGAGCCATGCTGATTTGTTGCCTAATTCTGTGAGCTGCTAAGAACTGCTGTCTTGACTGATAATCCTTTCCCTGGCTTGAAGTACATATCACGGGAACCTTGGGCCGATCAGGGCTCTGTAGCTTTTATAGATGACTGCCCTTGTCTCTGGACATCCCAGAGTCCCAGGCAGCCCTGGGCCTAGGAAGCCTCAGTGGCTTCTCCAGGGGTCCTCTACTGATCAGGCTGCTGTGGCTTCATCTAGAACCCAGGGAACTTTGATTTTCCACCCAGTCTCAGAGACTAGCATCTTCCTGACCAACGGTTTGATGCTAATGCCCTCTGAGCATAAAATCACCAGTGCTTACTCAAAGAGCTGATGCAGCCACAACAGCAAGACAGGGAGACTTTTCTGCCAGTAGCCTGGATATGCTGATTTCCTTTGAGCCGCGAGGCACTCAGTCCTGACTACCTTCATAGAGAAGTATATTAGTTATTACTTTTCTCACTACTTGGCAAAATAAATGACAAACAACACCTTAAGAAAAGAAGGGTTTATTTCGGTTTAGTCTGAGGGTCTGTCACAGCAGAGAAGGCATAGTGGCAGCTGTATGAGGAAGCTGGCCACACTGAATCTGCAGTCAGGAACCAGAGATCTGAATGCTGGTGTTCAGCTAGTTTTTGTTCCACTCTGGGACACCAGCCAAGGGAATGGTGCCACCTACATTCAGGGTGGATCTTCCCTACCCTGTCAAACCTTTCAGGAAACACACTCATTGGCAAATCCAAAGTTTGTGTTGCCATGGTGATTATAAATCCCAGCAAGTTGACAGTGAAGTGTAACCATCACAGGGAGATGGAGATATGGGTACATGCAGCAAATGCTTCAAACACAGATTGTAACCCCAGTAGTCAACCTGGTCACCCAACATCAGCTCCCTGAGTGGTAGGAATTTAATATGCTTATTGACTGATAAGTTAACTCTCAGACCTGTCTCTTTATATTACAGAAAGGGGGAGACATTGTTGTCTCCTATTTCGAGAAGATGAGAGGTGGAGTTTACAGGGATTTGATTTGCATTGGCTATAAGTCCTCGAACTTCTTCAGAGGCTGGAGGTTAGGTAAAGGTTTCTAATTAGTATCGCATTTGTCAGCCCAGGCTCCCAGGCTGGGAGCTCTTTAGCCTTTCTCCTTCGCTCCCCTCCCCCCGGACTCCACCATGCAAGCAAGTCACCGTAGTATGGTCCTAGAAGAGCAGCGTGAAATCATTCACTGGGCACTGGCCCAGCAAATTGGGGTCAGCCCTCCCTAAGTCATTTAATGGCTAATTACATGCTGAGTAATGCTAAAATGCATCGAGACCCTGTTAAGGAGAAATACAAGGCTTTGCAAGGCATATGGCAGAAATTCAAGTTTGGCATTCTTCCACTTTTAAGGATTGGGTATTGAGGCTTTGGCAAGGGAGAGACCCGGAAATAGAACCACTGTTTTTATAACAGCCCCTTTACCCCTAATGCCCATTTTATTCCTGTAAGTGCAGAAAAGTATGGAAATATTGCCATGCTCTTTGGCACAGTTTTCTGTGATTTTTTTTCTGTTAAAAGCCCCAAGAGAAAGTACTTATTTGCCACTGTCAAAATATAACAAAATTCATGATAGTCTCTTCTGTCAATCATCAGCAACTATGCAATTATTTCAGGCTAGCTTTAAGAAAAAATTATTTCCACGGTGAAGACTTGCCTCTCTTCTCAACAAAAACAGGGTGTTGTTGCTCCAGATGTTTTCGTTCTCTGAGGATTGCAGATGAGCATCTGCTTCAACACATGCAGGTTACTTTCCTCTGGTTGAGCTCGCTCTGGTGCCTTCTTGTGAATAGCAAGTAGGGATCACAAAGTAATTTCTCTCACAGCCTTAGAAAACCTATCATTTTAGGACATTCCATAGGGATGTTGGGCAATAAGTGATGGGAAGGCTTAACGGGGAGGAGAAAATAGACGATCTTGCTGACCATAATCCAGGGAAGATACATAATGGGAAGTTCTTGAAAGATACACAATTAACTGCCTGTCACAAATAATTGATGGCTGAGATCCTGAAGAATATGGCCATGATAAAAATTCTGTGTAGATACCCACACACTCCACATCTTCCTGACACCTTGCGGGTTTCCTTTTTTTTTTTTTGCAGAAATCTTTGTGGGATCAAATTAGAAGCTCTATTTGCTGAAAGGCAATATTCTCTTCTTCAGGCTTGTGAAAGCAGAGCTCCTTGTCTCCTGGGGAGCCTTGGTCTGACTTTCATCTTTATACTGAATTTCAGCCTTAAACTTTATCATAAATGCATGTAGCCCTTGGTCCACCTAAAAACAATGACACACAATGGACATTCCTTTTGATAGAAGCATAAAGAGGGCTCACCTGATTACTTGAACTCTGGAATGAATTAACTCAGATCTCTCTGGGGTTTGACAGGTCCTTCATGGAATGTTTTCCTAAAGTGCTCTGGATTGCTTTGCAGTTTTGCTTGAGTAAAGAACCACCATTGTGCATGGAAGGAGCAGGATAGCTGCTTGCAGTTCATTGAGAACATGTGAGCAAGGTGGGGGAGAGAGGGAGGGAGAGAGAGAGAGGGAGGGAGGCTCTCTCTCTCTCTCTCTCTCTCTCTCTCTGAGTTATTGGCTCACTGCAGAGAGAAACTTTGCTCTTTGAGAAGAGAAATGAGATCACTTTATATGGTTCCTGATTAGTGAGTCCTGATTAGTGAGGGAAAGTGTGGCTGGAACTGGAGGGAATCCTGGGAGGGCTCCTTAGTAGTTTGTGTCAGTGAGGCAAATGATCTTTAAACATGGTGGCCTTGGTGATCTGCTTACATTCCCTCATCTACTGCCAGCACCTGAGAGCATTTTTGTGGCACGGAGACTATTTTGCTTGCCCACAATGCTAGTGATGGAAACACCAGGAATAAATGTCTCCATTCACATGGCCCTCAACCAGTGATCCTTGTTCTCTCATGCCTCCAATAGGTAATGCTTTGTTTTGCCTCTAAGAGCTTTCCTAGGGGATCAGCCATCTTGCCTGCAGTGCTAACTGGCTTGATGTAGCCTTGTCTACTGGGTGAGCCTACTTCAGGTTTTGGGGTGACTCCTCTTTGTCTTATACTCTCAGTCTTATACTAATTTATTTTCAACCTTCCAAATAACTTTATGTCATTTTCTCAGGTTCTATTTCTAGGGTTGCCCCAAACTAAGATGATGTTCGTCTTGTCTGAACAGCACAGGGGGCCATGGCCTGAGATGGGGCCCTTTAAAAGTCAGAGCTATTGATCACTGTGCACAGTTCCAGGTGCCATATTGTGAGGAGACCCTGCAGCTCTCATGAAAACAGAAAAACTCTCTGACCATTCCTTGCCTGTTGTCCCATGTCTTTTGTCTGCATAACAGGGAACTTACTGACTTTACAGTTACTTGCTGCTCACTGCCTTGCTACCATGCCTGTGCTATGTGAGGTGATACACTAACTTGGCTTGTTACGACATTCTGCCTCCATTTGCTCCCCCATGCTTTAGAGCCAAGGAACTTATACTTACTACAGTCTTTCCAGGAGCCTTTGGATAACCTGCTCTAGAACATTACTAAGAGTGGCTGGAGTAGGAGGGCCTTCTGTCTATGCGTTACTTTCATTGGTCAAATAAAGAAACTGCCTTGGCCTTTNTTGGCCTTTTGATAGGACAGCAGCTTAGATAGGTGGAGTAGACAGAACAGAATGCTGGAAGAAAGAAGAGTCAGGCAGACACCATGGCTCTCCTCTCCTAGAGGGACACTGGTTAGATTCATGCCAGTAAACCACAGTCAAGTGGCAATACACATTAGTGGAGATGGGTTAAACTAATATGTGAGAGTTAACCAATAAGAGGCTAGATATAATGGGCCAGGAAGTGTTTAAATGAATACAGTTTCCATGTAATTATTTCGGATGGGCGCCAGGAACACAGCCTGCTGCTCCTTTACAACAAGTGGCCTTCTTCCTATCTAGGCCCCCATTGTCCACTCCTGAGATACCTGTCAGTTCTTGTAAATCCTGTGTAGACAGCAAGATTAAAGATCAGAAGTATTTAGGTATTGAGTTTTACTGTAGATTTAGGGGTAGATCTCTCAGGAGGCCAGGCTAACCCTGTTTGCCTCAGGCAGATGTAAATGCCCTAAGACATCATCATGTTTACACTTTTAACATAAAATTCCAGAATTCTGGTTAACTGAAAAGGATAGTATTGCACTTCCATGAGTTCATAATCCTCACTTTTGGTTGTTTCTCTGTCTGTGAAATTCATGGGCTGCGTGGTGTGTGTGCCTATAATTCCAGCTACTCAGAAGGGTAAGGCTGTTGAGGCCATTCTGAACAACTTAATGGGATCCTATTTTAAATAAAATCTAAACATGTATAGCGGAAAGAAAGACCATGAGCAAGTCCCATTTCTGGGCATTAACAACAGAAGTAGCCTGAAGTCAGCTTCTTATTCAAGGATTGGATGGGAAACACTAGAATCCATTGCTGTAAGCCATCTATAAATGCCCTATTAAGCTGCTGAAACTGGGCACAGGTTTCTACCCATTTTTGCTTCCCTTCCTTGGCATCCTTCCCTTCCTTGTCTCTGCTAGAAGACTTTTGGCAGGGCTCCTCGGCTTCTAAACAGCAGAATGGGTCTCATCTCAACTCTTTAAAGTCTTTTAGAGAGTTTATGACTATGCTGAAGAGATAGCTCAGAGTTATTGGTCGACAGTCATAAAAATCCGAGTTAAGATATTAAGCATCTACATTAAAAGCCAGACATGAGTGTGTGTGTGTTTACCTGTAACCCCAGTCTGTAACCTGGGGGTGTTTGTGGAGAGAGAAGTCTACAATCACTGAAGCCTGCTGGTCACCAACCTAACTCCAGGTTCAGTGAGAAACCCCGTTTCAAGGGAAAGTGATAAAATTGGGCTCCTTTCATTTTCCTCTGGCTCCTGTGTATGCATGAATGCGCATATTTGCATAATCTATGAATATATCATTCTCCACACACACAAAGACTTATATGATGTTAAATATTCCAACTGTTGTGAGGCTGGAAGAGGTTCAGAGTTTCCCACTAGGCAATGTTCTCTCCAATGAGTCCTTCATTTGTTTCAGTATCAATGTCAGCATGTTGAACACTGATGTTGCTGAGGACCTCTTCCTTTTCTGAGTAAAGACAAGATTTCTCACGGACTTCCTGTGCTCTGCTAGAAGACACTTGGTAGGCAAGTGATCTTAAACCTCTAAAAGTAGCATGGCATTAGCATGAACTTTCACTTTCCTAGTCTTCATTTCTACAGGTTTCTTTTCGGCCCTCATGTTGTCAGGCCGACCCAATGCCAACACTGTCTTTTCTCTATTTCCACACTCTACAGCAGTGGTTCTCAACCTCCATAGTGCTATGACCCTTTGATATAGTTCCTCATATATTTTCATTGCTACTTCATAACTATAAGTTTGCTACTGTTATGAATCATGTAAATATCTGATATGTGGGATATCTTATAGGTAATCCCTGTGAAAGGATCATTTGACCCCCAAAAGGGTCACAGTCCACAGATTGAGAACCTGCCGTGAATTATGTAATGGGTTCAAAACTTCTTTAAAGTTTCATCAACATAGTCAGTCTTGTAAATGATGAAGGATGTTTACAGTTTTGAGATTTAGTAAGGGACACTTTAACAAGGAAGCTGTTGGCTTTCCTGCAATTTCTGCTCTAGCATCCATCCCAGGAGATGCATCATCCAACAGAGACTGGAGACACTTCTCTGGATTTGGATAAATAATATCCACAGTGCTTTCCAAAAGGGTGAGTTGATGTCTCTGTCATCTCCGTGAGCTCTACACAGCTTGGTGCAACCATATGTATAGAATAATCTAGAAGAAATCCACGTCTCTTTTATTTGGAAAGAAATTGTCCCCATCCTCCAGAGGAAGACTTAAGCGTGATCTCTTCAGGGGCTGGGCGGAGGGTGACGGTCCAGTTGGTAAAGTGCTTGTGACCTAAGCATGAGGACTCAAACTTGATTTCCTGAAACTTGTATTGAAAACTCAAGTATGTGGTGTACATACTCTGAGGGCTGAGGAAGTGAGACCGGAGATCTCTGGGGGGCTTGCTGGCCAGTCAGGTTACCCTCATCAGTGTGTCATAGGCGCTAATGAGAGACCTTCTCTCAAAGGAGTTGGATAACATTTCTGAGGAGAAGATATGATTTTCCTGCCCGCCCCAGGTATCAAAATCACATGCATTTGAACCTATACACATGCAAATGATGATAATTATGATGATGATAATAATAATAATAATAAATTTACTTACACAGATCACAGATACTGGTAGTTTTTAACCATACAAAACATACTGTAGACAAACACTCATTATTTTGAACTTGTGTTCCAACCTTTGCAGCCTCTTTGTAACAGGATTGGTTTCTTAACACATTAAAATAAGTCACTACAGGTCTGTGTATAGACACCCATTGCTCCATCCGACAATCCATGCAGCCAGTAAACCATTTATTAAACCTCTGCTTGTGCCCAGCATGGTGTCAGGGACTGGAGACAAAGGAAACTACTATGATGGACTTGCTGCCTGCAAGCTGGTGATTACATCATGGGAAGATGCTCTGTCATTGTGAGGGCCCCTCTGGTTCCTATATAGTTAGTACCCTTAGTATGACCATATAGCTCAATACCAATGACAACCATGGGTCTTTTCATAAAAACTTAGTAATCATAACATTTCTTCCTACTCTGGAAATATTCAGACTGTATCTCTATTTCATTTAAACTCCCTGTATTAAGATGCTGCTTCTAAGGAACCAAATTTAGTTTTGAAAAACTGTTCTGAACTTTGGAGTCATTAAATGTAACCTCTGTGTGTATGTAATATGACAGAGAAAAATTGCAGGCAGTAGCATCTATATTGAAAATTCTGCACTGGATTGCCATCAATTGCTAATAATACATCATAATTATTCTTATAGGGTTAAGCTTTTCTCTTTCCTCTTCCACCTGCCTTGCTGAGATAACCTCTAAGGATGTCCAGGAGGATAGGAGGGCTGGAATTCAAAAGCTTTCATGACAGCTGAGCTCTCTGCGCAATTCATTATAGTGAAAAGATGGGGAGGGGTTGTCAGCCAAGATAATGGCTGTGCAATTTCCAGTCCATTCTCCTTGCAGCCAGATCGTGGAGGCAGCCCATGGACCAATTTCATCAGGCAGACCCTGCTCATCTCTTGTCTGTCTATATTGGGAAAGAGGTTGTGTCTGGCTGACGTAAGAACAAGCTGACAGCAGGGCCAGAGTGGGGGAGTTGGGGAGGGACAGGCTGAAGAGGTAGACAGGCTCATCCCCAGAGCTTCAAATCTTGGGCTTCTTGGGAGGGGTACTGGCTGACATCAGTGCCAGGAGGATAATGGCAGAAAGTGGAAGACACGGTGTGTGTGTGTGTGTGTGTGTGTGTTTGTGTGTGTACTCTTAGCCCAAGCTGTGTTCCTAGATTTCCTAGCTTTGCCCTCAGAGCCAAGCAAAGCAGAAACTCCATAAATGTTTGTTGTCTGACTGATTGTGATGGAGAAAACAAATGCAAGGTATGGAATTAGTGACAGCCATGAAATTTATGCCCAGCTCTTACGGGAAACGGAAGCCTCTTTACTTTCTGCCAAGGGAATAAGATTCTCTGCAGGAAGATTATAGCCTGGGAGCAGGGCTGATGTGAAATTATCTAGGAAGAAGAATCTCAGTCTTCTCTAGTACCATCTTTACAGGGACCCAGGGTTTTAAGAGAACACTGCAGTTGTTGCGTCTGTTGCAACAGGCTAGATCCAAGGAAGTCCTGTACACACCTGAAGGGAAGTCAAGTGGATCTTTGAACCAAAGGCTGTGGTTCCTTCCAGCTGGAAGGTGGCAGGTGTCACCTGTGTAAGTGTTCCTGCAGGTTTCCATCCTCATTCTCACTTTGAGAGCTGTTTCATTTTCTCCCCTAGACTAGCTAACCTCCTTTCCTTATGCCCCTTTCCATGTGCATGTTCCTGACAGATTCTCAAGGTTAGGTCACTACTGAAATAGTGGCATTCCCTCATTGCAGTAAGGAAAAGCCAACCAAACACTACATCAAGTAGCACTGGCAGGGAGAACTTGAAGAACTGTTGGATAATAAGTGTGTAAGTCGTCCTGGAGAGATGGCTCAGAGTCTAAGAGCACTTGTTGGGGAGTGCAGACCACCAGACCCTGAATTTTCTATAAACAAGACCCTGATGGCAGGGGAGTGGGTTCTGGTGAGGCCTGCAGCTGAAAGATCCCAAGAGCTGGGACATGGCCAGAGCCCTATATAAGCTGTCCCTGAGCACAATAATGGGGGCATTCTTGTTTCAAGACCCATGTCCTCGTGTCTCTGTCTGTGTGAGTATGTGTTTAAATCTCTAGCCTAGTTCCCAGCTCGCATACCATAGAGCACAGAGCACTGACTGCTCTTTCAGAGGACCTGGGTTCAATTCCCAGCACCCACGTGGCAGATCACAGCTGTCAGTAACTCCACTTCCAAGGGGTTCCTCTCACAGACACACAGACAGGAGAAACATCAATGTGTATAAAATAAAAATAAATCTTAAACAATTAAAAAAAATAAGCTAAGTCTTTCCTGAGCCCAGCTCCTTCAGAAGAAGGCAATGACAGTTTTAATTACCCTTCTTCATCAAATCTCTGTTGCTTCTACAGTAAAAATACCTCCACTTTTTAAAAAGGTACAGAGTTGCTTGGAATGAAGTCTGTGTTTTCAGTCTCTCTTGTATCTACTGTGACCATGTGATTGAATTCTGGTTTGAGATCCAAGCACAAGTGACAGATCTAAACTCCTTTGTTCTCTTTTCTTTCATTATTGAAAACAACTAAATGTGATCATGAGACTGATTTCAGTACTCCCACATAGATGCAAAAATTCATAGAAATCCAAGTTTCTGAAATCCAGTGATGTCACAATTACATATAAACTTGGCATATCCTCCTTGCAGACATGAACTCATCTCAGGATTACTAATGCTTGCTATCTTATGCAATGAAGATGTTTTGGAAATGGCTGTTGTGCTGTATTATTTATGGAATAATAACAAGAAAAATATTTGTGCATGTTCAAGAGATGAAAAATATTTGATAACTTTTGTTTGATGTGGTTCCAGGGGTTAAAGCAAGGGATTTATACACACTAGGCAAGACCTCTACTTCCAGCTCTTTTACATAATATTTTTTATTCAGATTGGTTGGCTCCTATAGATGTAGGGTCAAACATATAATTTACATATATAGAGTTTAGTTGTATGACCCAAGGGAATTTGACAAATGTGCACACTCTATTTGAGCCCAAGGATTTTTGTTTTATTATCCAGGAAAGTTCCTTATATCTCTCTTTCTATGCATCACTTCTTCCTGCCCTATACCAGACGACCTTCTAAGTCTTCCTAAGTCTGAACCAACCACTAGCACCTGTTAGTTTTGCTGATCCCTGCTTTTGAGATAGGATATTCTAAGCAGCCTAGACTGGCCTCAAACTTAAAAACCATATGCCTCAGCCTCTAGTGCCTGTTCTTGAAATAGATAGAAATGGAATTTCTATCTTATTTCTATCTTAAAACTGTCATTGCCTTCTTCTGAAGGAGCTGGGCTCAGGAAAGACTTAGCTTATTTTTTTTAATTGTTTAAGATTTATTTTTATTTTATACACATTGATGTTTCTCCTGTCTGTGTGTCTGTGAGAGGAACCCCTTGGAAGTGGAGTTACTGACAGCTGTGATCTGCCACGTGGGTGCTGGGAATTGAACCCAGGTCCTCTGAAAGAGNTTAAAACTGTCATTGCCTTCTTCTGAAGGAGCTGGGCTCAGGAAAGACTTAGCTTATTTTTTTTAATTGTTTAAGATTTATTTTTATTTTATACACATTGATGTTTCTCCTGTCTGTGTGTCTGTGAGAGGAACCCCTTGGAAGTGGAGTTACTGACAGCTGTGATCTGCCACGTGGGTGCTGGGAATTGAACCCAGGTCCTCTGAAAGAGTAGCCAGTGCTTGTAAAAAAACAAAAACAAACAAGCAAACAAAAAACTATGTTTGCTCTGTGCTCTATGGTGCTCTATGTGTGCTCTGTGCTCTATGGCGAGCTGGGAACTAGGCTGAAGATTTAAACACACACTCACATCTATAAACTTTTGGTATCTGGCTCTTTTCATTCCACATACTTGAGATTCGTTCATGTTGTTGCTTGAAACTATTGTTTATTCCTTTTTATTGCCAAGTGATGGCTTCTTGCAGTGATATATCATGTTTTATCTATTCTCCTGTTGACATGCAATTGGTGTTTCTGGTTTAGGAATAATAGGCATGAGGCTGCTGTGGTGATTGTTGAATAAATCTTATTGTAGAGTATTTTTATTTCTCCAAGGAATGGAATTGTTGGGTTGGTGGGTAAGGGTGTACTTGATAAGAAATTGCCAAGGAGTCGCTCAAAGTCATTTCATTTTTCAGTGTCTTCCAGCAGCATAGGAGGGTGAAGTTGCTTCATAGCCTCAGTAATGTTTACTATTATGCATATTTTTAATTTAAGCCATTCTAGGAGGCATTTTGCTGCTATAAATTGCAGTTTTCATTTGAATTTCCCAGTTGACTGCTGAATAATCACATGGAACTCTTCTGTGTGCTTATTGCCTATTTCCTATTCTTACATGTCTGATTTGCACACTGCAAGAGTGGATTGCTTATATTTTTAAAAACTTTGTTTACTTCTGATGTAGAGTACAAAGAGCTTTCACAAGCATGCATGCATATGAATTTTACCAACAGCAAGACAAAACCATGTCCATTCTCTCAAGAATTCCTTCAGATGCCTTTTGCCGCTAATCTTCCCTGTGCCAAACCAGCCACAAATCTACCTTTGCTATTAGCCTTGTAAGGTTTCAAAAGAAAAAAATCAAATTATACTGTGTATATAATTAGTTTTCACTCAGCATTGTGTTTTTGGGTTTTATCCATATAAGAGTTGTATCAGGGGCTGGAGAGATGACTCATTTAGTAAAGTACTTATTGTACAAGCATCAGGATTTCATTTTGGTCTGCAGCATCCTCAGAAAAACTGGGCATGGTGGTATGCATTTACAACCTTAGTGCTGGGGGCTCTGGGGACAAGCTGATCCCTGGAACATGCTGGGCCATCAGTCTAGCCAAGTCAGTGACCTTCGTGAGAGACTGTGTCTCAAAAAATAAGGTAGAAAGCAGTAGAGAAAACACCTGATATCAACCACTGGCTGTCATATTCTTATACACAGAGACACACACAGATATACATAAACTACACACACAGTTTTATCAATAATGCTTTTCCCTTTTATTGTGTGTACGAGTGTGTAGGCATGTGGGTGCATGTGCACATGCCATGGCATACTTATGGAGGTTAGAGGTCAATTTTGTGGAGTCAGTTCTCTCTCAGGTGGAAATACACCCACCTGGGGATCAAACTGAGGCAGTCAGGCTGATGTGGTAAGGCCTTTACTCTTACTGGCCCTGCCGTTTGATTTTTTTTTTAGTTGAATAACATTTCTTTCTATGAACAAACCCACAATTTGTGCATATTTTTGTGAGCTGGTTAATAGTACATCAACACAGAATGTTTCAGTATGGGACTATTATGAATGTTTGGAAACATCTATGTACTTTCATTTTATTTGTATAAAAACTTCATTTGTATAAAAAATGTAGAACCTATATTACTAGGTTGTATGTTAAATGTTACAAGATATTTTATATCTCCCAAAATGATTGTACCATTTTATGTTCTTACCATTAGTGAATTAGAGTCCTAATTGTTCCACATTATCACCAAACAGTATTATCAATCATTCTAACTTTATTAGCTTTTAAATTAAATTTTATTTATTTTATGTGTATGAGTATTTTGTCTGCATGTATGTCTGTGCACCACATATGTACCTGGTATCTAAGGAGCTCTGGAGAGGGCATTGGATCCCTGGAACTGGAGCTATGGTTGGTTGTGAGCCATCATATGGATCCTGGGAGCTGAATCTGAGTCCTCTGCAAGGGCAACAAATGCTCTTTATTACTGAGCCATCTCTCCAGCCCTAATAGCTTTTAATTTTATCCATTTTAATACAGATTCTGTGTCTCATGAGCATAGTGTTTGCTTGCCTTTTCCTATGAGAATGATGTTGAGCATATTTTCATGTGTATATTTGCCCCTTCCACACAAAATATCTGTTCAAATCTTTTTTCTTTAAATATTGTGATCTGCTTGAGTTGCAAATTCTTTTTATATTCTAGATACAAGTCTTAAAATTTTTTTTTTGTTGTTGTTGCCTTGCTTGGACTGTAACTCCCTGTAGAACGGTCTGGTCTTGAACTCTCAGAGATCTGCCTGCCTCTGTCTTCCAAGTCCTGGGGGTTAAACTGTGTAGTACTATACACAGCCTAGATACAAATCTTTTTATCAGCTGTGTATTCTCTTTATATTTTCTTCTGCTCCATACTTGCTTAAGAATATTTTCCAAAGGAATGGAAAGTTTTAATTTTGATGAAATGCCAGTTACTAACTAGCTAACTTTTTTTTCCTCCTATTTTGGGTTAGGGTTTTATGTAGCCCAGGCTAGCCTTGAACTCACTATGTAACCAAGCATGAACTTGAACTTATGATCCTCCTGCCTCCACGTTCCACATGCTGAGGTTAGAGGCATGTACTATTGCACCTGATTTATGTCTGGGGATTGAAACCATAACTTTACACATGCTGAGCAAACACTGTAACAACTAAGCTATTTTCCTAGTTTTGTTGTTTTTTAAATATAATTCTTAGATATGAGTACTCTTATCTCAATGTGTGCCTGCATGACAGAAGAGGGCATCAGATCCCATTATAGATGGTTGTGAGCCAGCTACCAACTGAGTTAGTTTTCTGTGGTTTATGCTTTTATGTCTTCTTTTGGATTAAACACATGTATTTTTATAGTTTTAAGTATGTTTGATGTGGCTTTCAGTCACATCTCTAAATACTTTTGTGTTGTATTCTCTAAGGATCAACTATGCATCTAAGCTTTGCCAAAGTATTAGATTCATGAACAGAACCTTTTCTCCCCATCTTCTGTGCTACTGCTATAGTTACTATTTTGCACCTGACCATATCTGGATGCTCCTCTACTTGTGATGGGGTTATATCCTGATCAGCCCATCATAAGTTAAGAAGAGGGTATGTAAAAATGCCTTTAACTCACCCTATCGAATATCACAGCTTAGCCTCATCTACTTTAAATGTGTTCAGAACACTTCCATTAGCCTATGGTTGGGTAAAACCATCCAACATGAGGC
>LOEQ01003801.1:443566-460388 GCA_001685075.1 Bramus lutescens
TCCTGAGTTCAATTCCCAGCAACCATGTGGTGGCTCACAACCATCTGTAATGGGATCTGATGCTCTCTTCTGGCATACATGCAGGCATACATGGAGATAGAATACTCATATCTAAAAATTATATTAAAAAACAACAAAATAACAACAAAAACCATCCAACATGAGATCTATATTATAATAAAGTATTGATTAGCTTGTGCAATTTAATGAGAACAGTATTGGGTACCATATGGAAATGCTTGTCATCATTACAAAACTGAAAAACTGTTAAATGGGCCATCTATATTGTTACTATTTTCAGTTCTAAAACTTCTATTTAATTCTTCACGTCTATATTTAGGTAGGAATAAGCTATTTATCCAGCCATCATTATCAGGCTTGACCTATTGCATACTTAGCATGTTTACAATGCTAATTTAAATTTCTTACCCATTAATTTCTAATGACGAGGTCACCTGAGGATCTGCTTCTTTTGATTGTTACTGACTTTTCTCACTTTTTGTTAACGTTCTTATTCTTTGCATGCCTCACTGTATTTAATTATGGAGATTGATGCATAATATTTGTTTTGATTACTTTTTAGAGTACACATGTCTGTTTTGCAGCTGACCATTGAGATCAGTCTTCCTTGGGTACAGTTTATCTGTGATGATTCCATCCCAAACTTGTGCCCCCTTCATTTGGTCATCAGTATTGGAGCTGGAGGCATTAGATTGTAGTTTTCTTTGCATGTCCTGTCCATCTTGCAGTCCACCCACCTTGAAGTTGAAGTAGAACTGGGTAATTAGTCTTTACGCTTGCCCTTGCATTCTCATTTCCTGACTTGGCAACATGAGGATAGTTGGTCTGAGTAGTTTATTTTTACCTTTGGGGTTCTTCCAGATCTCACGCATCCTGCCAGCCCACACCATTTCTGGTAGCTCTGCTTTTCTTCAGTTTCGCTGAACTGGAGCCCTGTTTCCCAGAATTCTCTTTCCCATGCTTCTGGGCTAGTTTAGGACACAAGAGACATTGTCCATAAATCTTGAACAATAGAGTTGCAGGTATATTGTTTTACATTCTGACGGTCAGCGAGGTTCCAGGAATACTAGCTGGTGTGGGCAGCTCCTGACCCCAGTTTCCCTGACTCTTCTGCAGCATCTTTTTTTATCTTTTCCAAGCTGCAGGTCAACATCATGTTGTTTCCTTCCTTCTTGTCCTACACAGGCCGAGGATGACAGCTTTTTCTATAGCTCGCCATCCAGTTTATAAAGACTGGAATATGTGAGGTCCAGTGTGCCCACCCCCACATATACTTTGTAATGAGAGTTCTCCTTTTTCCTGTCCTCTCCTCGTCTTCCTCTTTTTCCTCCTCCTCCTCCCATTATTTTCAGACAGGGTCTCATGTGGTTCAGAATGACCTCTAACTCACTATGCAGCTGGAGATGATCTTGAATCCTCTTGCCTCTTCCTCTTCTTGCAAACTGAGATTACAGGAGTGTGTCATTATGACAGATTTATGGAATCTAGAGGAGTGAACGCAGGGTTTCCTGCATGCCAGCTAGGCACTCTATCAACTGAGCCATATTCAGTCTTTCACTGTGCTTTCATGGTATCTCTGTGCTTCTCAGTTCACACTTGTCATTCTGGTTTGTTCTTGCCTTTTCCATATTTAGTTTCCTTTCTAACTGCCCCCTAGTGACTTCTAGCCTCACAGGCAATTGTCAGTGTTGATAATTCAACTGGATCACCAGATTGTCTTAGGCCAAAGTCATGAGAAACATCCCTGGTCCTGAACCCTGGGAATTAATGGTGTATCTCTGATGGATGTTGATGGATACACTTTCTAAGTCTAGGTTAATTCCACCTCATCCCTGGATGCTCTCTCCATGAATTCCATACCCCTCATTCCTAGACCAGTTCCTCGGTATTTTTCAGGTATGGAAGCTGACCCAAGTCCTCCGCTCACCTGTGAAGGGCTTGCTTCCTTCCAGAATTCATTTAATCAGGGCTTCCTTTGCATCCTTTACTGTTTTCAAGACCCATAAAAGTGTATGATTTTTATTTTGTCCAGGTTTTGTTATTACCACAGGATCAACAGTCTTTTCAGGGATTGGCAAAGTGGCTCAGGTGGTAAAGGGAACTGCCACCAAGCTTAAATATCTGAGTTTGATTCCCCAGGACTTACGTGATTAAAGGAGAGAACGAGATTCTCCTAGGTTGTGCTCTGACCTCCACATGAGTACCATGTCACATATGCACACAAACAAATGTTTGTCTCCCAAACTCTGGCAAAAATTGGGGGAAATGTCCTAAGTGGATATGAATGTGACTTTCTTGTCTTGCTTCCTGTCTGAGACTGGAAGATCATGGGAAACTCTGAGACCTGCTTGTGACGATGCTTCACACAGCCAGAGGGGAGAATGGAAGGCATAGGGGCAAGGCTAGAGAAGCCCTAGGGAGACAATTCCCAGAACTTTGATGTTTAAGCCTTGGACAATTGTATTTTTCTGATTCAAGCAGCCACATCTGTTTCTAATGGACACAGTAGTTGACTGTGATTTTGCAACACTCTTAGTAATGGCACAATGAAAGATAGAAGACAGAGGCTTTGGGAATGGGGGGAGTAATGATATTGTTTTGAGAGGTCGTGGAACCTTCATGACATGGGGCCTAGCTAGCAGGCATAGGGATGTAGGAGTGGGGCTTGAGAGTTCTAGACCAGGCTTTCTGTCCCACCCCCTTCTCAGGAGCTGGTTATTCTGCATGCCTTTCTCACTGTGATTAACTGTTTCCACTCAAACTGTGAACCAAAATAAAATCTTTCCTCATTTCTGTCAGATATTCTGTCACAGTGTTGGGCAAAGTAGCTAACATAGTTTGTCTTTCTCTTGAGGTGTGTTTCAGTTCCTTTCCAAGGAAATTTTAAGGAATTGTACTTGGGTTTCTTTAGATGCAGCCCTGGGCTGACACAGGTCTTGAAATAGGCCTGTTTTGTTTAGGTTCTAGCAAATATTGGGATGAACCTGAGGCTAGGGGATGCTTTGGTTAATAAGATTCAACAGTTCTTGTCTTAGTGTGCCCCAAGGGAGCAGTGGTCACATAGTCTTATGCTCACAAAATATCTACTCTAGAAGGGTCTGGGACTAGTGCTGGTCAGCATTTCCCTGTGATATATGAGGGCAATAATTGCCCTCTTCCTGTACTATGGTGAGATTTCCCTCCTGAGTTTCATGGTCTTCTCGGCCTGGCTAGGAGCTGACAATCAACTGACTCTCTCTTACCTAAGTTTGTTTCCCAGTTGGGAATTCAGCCTTGTAAAGTTGAGGAATCCTAATTTATCCTTTCATCATTTCTAGGATCTTCACTGAATGGACAAACTGGAAGGGAAACACAACCTCCAACCTAGAGTTAAAACTGAGGCTAATGGAGGAAAAGAAGACTCACTCAAAAGCAAGTAGCCTTAAGCACCACACTGGCCCTGAGTCCTGTGTTTCAGAATTTGTGGTCCAAGGTCCTTCTCACTCCTAACTCCAGGTACCCAGGGAAATGAAAGAACACAGGTAAAAAGAAGCCAGAAAGATGGCTTTTACCTGGCTTCTCTTTAACATAATGGAGTCCTGTCTTTGGGAGCTTTTTCTCTCCATAATAGGAGCAGAGAGTTAGAATACTGTGACAGCCGTAAATTCATCCCTGACCACAAAGTTAAACTCCACAACCTGAGTCCTGGGGTTTTCTCTCCGATACTGGTGGCCACAGTTAGAACAGATGATGCAGGATCAAGTCATGGATGGTTTTGTCTAACTCAGTGGTTCTCAGTGGAGGGAGGGGGTGTTTTTGTACACATTTAGCAATATCTGGAGCTGTTACTACTTTTCATGACTTAGGAGAGTATGGGGAGATGCTTCTGAAATCCAGTGTAAAGACCAGGGGTAATATTAAATGCCCTACAGTGCATAGGGCATTTCTCCATAACTAAGAATTATCCAGCCCCAATTGATAATTTCCTTATAAGCTAATTGTAATCAATACAATGGGGGCTTCATTAAGCCTGCTCCACCTGAGATGTACCAAGCCCACAGTCTCAGCACCAGCCAGTTAATGAAGAGCTCATATCCATTTATCTGGGATACCATGGAGAGATGCCCTTGGCTGGACTCTGTCCCAGTTGGCTGCATTCTAACAGGGTTTACCTCTGCTTGAGTGCGTGAGAAAGTCAAAGGTTTTGATGCTTGACACTGGCAAGCTCCTCTTAATGTCCATTTTGCCAACATCTGTTTTTGCTGTGGAAAATCTTTTTGTGCGCTGTGAAGATTTGTTATTGTGATTGGTTAAATAAACAAGCAGACTGGCCTATAACTGAAGAGGATAAAGTTAGCTGGGACAGCCAAACCAAGAATGATGAGATGAAGAAAGGTGGATTCAGAGAACTTGCCAGCCAGATGGAGACTGACTCAGACATACAAAATGGGATAGAAGTGAAGACCATGAGTCTTAGGGCAGTACATGGATTAATAGAAATAGGTTAAGTTGTAAGAGCTAGTTAGTAATAAGCCTGAGCTTGTGGCCGATCATTTATAATTCAGCCCCTGAGTCAATTATTTGGGACCGGGCAGTTGAGATAGGAAACACCTGATAACATATTTTGAATATGTTTACTTAACATGTTTTATTTCCACTAATATGTTTCTGTTCTAAAATAAAATATATTTAACATATTATCAACAATGCCCAATTCTCCCACCATATACCATCTTCAAAATTTCTTATACATCTTAAAAAGAAGACTATGGTGATATTCTTAGCTCATGATCAGTCTCTCTGCCAGCCAGCATTGGCAAGTTAATCAATCTTTGAGCTCTGTCCTCCTCACATACAGAACAGAGCTAATGATTCCTGTATTGTAATATGGTAGACATTGCTTAAGACAGGGCATGCAAGTGTACTTAGCATAGAGTCCCTTACAGTTGACTGGATTTTCCTTTAAATGTATCTGGGATTTTGTTTTAATCTGTTGGGGTAAGAAGACAAATATAAAAGGAACTTGGAAGAAGAACATATTGCAGTTCCCAAGAAGACAGACATGCTAAGCTGCCCAAGGCCACAGGAGGAAGCACCTAGGTTAGTAAGAAAGCAAAGGGTGCAAGGCCATAGTGAGTCTTCACTGAGGTATTGGCAAGGAAAGCCAAGGTTGAGTAAATTTACATAACATTGGGGGTTCCAGGCTAAAAAGGTGGTGTCTAGTTGCTGGGTACCTGTCTCTGGGCTGACCTCAGGCATGGGGGAGTGAGTGCTGCCTTGGTGCATGAGGGCTGTTAAGATGATTAGGTAATTTGGGTTGGTTGGCTTGTGTTTGAAGGATAACTGGTTGGTTTTTGTCTCCTTGACACAAACCTAGACATAGCTGATGTGGAAGTTTGAGTGAAAATGGCCCCATAGGCTCACAGGGACTGGCACTATTGGGAGGTGTGGCCTTGTTGGAGGAAGTATGTCACTGGGGGCAGGCTTTGAGGTCGCAGATGCTCAAGCCAGGCCAGTGGCTCAGTCTCTTCTTACTGCCTGTAGATCCAGTTGTAGAACTCTCAATACCATGCCTGCCCACATGCCTCCTTGCTTCCCTCTGTGATAATAGACTAAACCTCTGAACTGTAAGTCAGCCCCAATTAAATGTTTTCCTTTATAAAAGTTGCCATAGTCATGGTGTCTCTTCACAGCAGTAAAACCCTAACTAAGACATCTGGGAAGAAGGAATATTAATTGAGAAAATGCCTTCATAAGATTGGCCTATGGAACATTTTCTTGATTGGTGATTGATGTTGGAGAGTTCAACTTACTGTGGGTGGTGCCATCCTTAGGGATATGGTCCTGCATGGTATAAGACAGTCTTAGGTGGGTGATGGTACATACCTTTAATCCCAGCACTCGGGAGGCAGAGGCAGGTAGATCTCTGTGAGTTTGAGGCCAGCCTGGTCTGTGGAGTGAGTTCCAGGACAGCCAGGGCTACCCAGAGAGTCCCTGTTTTGAAAAAACAAAACAAAACAAACAAACAAACAAAAAAAAACAAGCAATAGCAAAAAAACCCACTACCACCACTAGCATCAGCAGCAAAGAAACAAAAAGAAAAGAAAGCAGCCTGAGCAAGTCAGGAAATAGCACTCCTCCATGGCCTCTGCATCAGAACCTTCAGGTTTCTGCCTGGAGTTCCTGCTCTGATATTAGACTCCAAGCTCTAAGCTGAAATAAACCCTTTTCTCCTTTGCTTTTGGTCATTGGTGTTTTTCATAACAATAGAAACCCTAGCTCGGATGTTTGTAGGTCGGTCTTAACTATCTCTAGGAACCTTTCCCTCAAAGGGACAGGCTCTCCAGCATCAGCAAAACCCCAGGATGTCAAAACTTAATAAAACACAGAGGGTAAAAAAAAAAAAGTGNGTGGCCACTATGGTGGTATGTATGGCTTAGGGTCATTACCACCATGTCCTTTGCCAGCTGAAGTGACTGTGGTGACTTTTAATGGGCTGGCTGCTCCTTTGTCCTTCCCCTGGAAGCTTTGTCACTCTGCCTGTCTTTCTTTTACAGGAAGATGGTGACACTACAGTCTTGGATACTCAAACTTCCAGATGACGGTGTAACAGAGACTTCTATCACCCTGATCACTGGTGTTCACAGAGGTGAGAAAGATCCCAGATTCCTGCCTCTCCAAAGCCCAGCCTCTGCTGTGTATTCCTATTTCATGCTGGTAGAAGGAAGCTAATTGCAAATTCTCAGCTGCTGTGATTCCAAGTGAGTAGCCAGAAGCAGCATGCAACAGTGCAGGAACCTGCTGCTGTGGTTAGAAATCAATCAGAGCGCACAGCTTCCTGAGTAAAGCTGCCCTTTGTGTAGGAGGAAAGGAAGGAGGGGCTGGACACCAGATTCCTTTGCAAGTGGCCTCCATGCTGGGCCTGTGCTTCCCAAGGCTGACTCACAAAACCATAGAACAGCTTTCTGTGAATCTGGAGGCCTCTTGGGATTCAATTCAATAAAGTTCAATAATGCCAGCTGGCGGCCATTTGAGGAAGACTGGGTGAGTGGACGATGGAGAGGCAGGAATTACTTTTTCCTTGGAGCTTGTTGGGATACTCCAGGTGCTGGGGAAGGGTGCTGCAGCCACTGGGATTATTTTTAAAAGCTGCATTTAACAGGTGCACTTGAACAGGAAAAGGTGAGGCATGGTTATATCCTAGCCCTAGGGATACTGAAGTAGGAGAACCACAAGTCTGAGGCCAACCTGAGCTATATAGTAAGTTCAAGGCTAGTAAGGGCTACATAGAAAGGCCCTGTCTCAAAAAAAAAAAAACAACCCTCAAACAGACAAATAAAAATCAAACCTAAACTAAAGCTAACAATGACAATAAAGTTATGTTGAATGACTTAAGGAGCTTTATGGTATTGCCTGAGTGGATGTTCATGTGGGCAATGGGCTTTAGAACTGTGGGACACTGAACTTCATAAAGTCATCAGAGACATCTGTTTTTCTCCTCCTCTTTATGTGAGTGTTGTGTGTATGTGTATGTGTATTGCATGCATGTGCATATGTGCTTATGTTTTATATATATATATATATGCAGGTACATATGTGTGAACATTTGTGAGGGGCAGTTGTCGACATCAAGGGTCTTCCTCTGTTGCTCTCTATCTTTTCTGAGGCAGGATCTCCCACTGAATCTGGAGCTTGCCCATTCTATTAGACTGACTGCCCAGGGAACCTTGAGGATCTGCCTGTCTCTGACTTCCTGGTACAGAGATTACGTATACTGCTGAACCTAGGATTATTTTATTTCACCTCAAAATTTAATTTTTATTGAATTAATTCCTTAATTAGTATAGGAACCTGTTATAACTGGTTTAAGGAACATATGAAAAATTAAACAT
The DNA here is from genome assembly GCA_001685075.1 of Bramus lutescens. Lineage (NCBI taxonomy): Eukaryota > Metazoa > Chordata > Mammalia > Rodentia > Cricetidae > Bramus > Bramus lutescens. The sequence continues at coordinate 451,459 of LOEQ01003801.1, forward strand.
ATTACATATAGATATTCACTCTAGTACAGAAATGTCAATTTAAGGCTGGCATGATGGTGTATGCCTGTCATTCCAGTAGTTGGGAGGTAGAGGCAAAAGAATTACAAGTTCAAGGCCAGCCTCAGCTACATAGATAGCTAAATCAGACCAACGTGGGCTGCATAGTGAGATCCTGTCCTAAAAGACTAAGAAAAATGGCTAATAAATGAACTGCAGTCTTTGGGGTTATTTGTTTCAACTTTGGTGAATAAGAAGATACCAGTTAAAAAGCTTCTCTGTTCCATAGCATGATAGGTAGCTTAGTCCATGGAAGGTGGGCCCAGCACTTCAGATCATTTATGACACATTTACACTGATTTTATTTATTATCAATTGTTTTTGAGTATGTGAACTGAAAGTGGAAGGACTATCTCCAGTGCCTTTATTGCCATCTTTTACAGAAAGGTTGGAAGAAATCTGACACAGCTTCCTTCTGAGTGCTTGCTTCTTTCCCTCCTTTCTTCCTTCCTTTCTTTTTTTCAATGTAATTCTTTATTGATCCTTTGGGAATTTCACATCATGCACTCCAATCCTACTCAACTCCCATCCCTCCATATCTGTCCCTCAACCCTGCAACATTGCCTCCCAAATAAATTAAAAACAAAATAAACAAGCAAAAAACCCCACCTTGCTCCTCTGTCTTTCTATCACCTCTTTGTCCATCCTAGTGGCATTGGGAGCCGCAGTGTGTTGTCCAATCAACCCTACCCACAAAAGGTTCGTTGTAATGAGTCATTTGGTCTTGTTCAAGGCCTATGGTACAGCATCATCACTGAATTCTTACCAAAGATCCTCTCAGATATTCTGCTGTTGCCCCGAGTCATGGAGATCTTGTGGGTACTGTTCCAAAGGTCCAGTCCCTTTACACACTCCAGCAGGTCATAGATGGGGTAGATGTTAGGGTGGGCCAACCCAAGGCCCGAGATGTGGGTCTGGGTGGTAGCTGAACTGGTTATTCCTGCCCACTGGGACCATCCCCTTGGTGAGGGGCAGAGTCAGCTCTCCTAGGCCTGTGTCTTCTGGGCCAACTCTTTCATGCCTGTGGTAAGAGATTGGGGCTTGGGGCATCTCTCCAGGGTGCAGAGGTTGGTTCTCCTGCTGAAGTGTTCAGTGAGGGGCAGGGTCAATTATCCCAGGGCCAGTGAGGGGCAGGGCTGGTTCAGCACAGTCCTCTGATTTCAACATGCACAGTTTCTATTACCATCTGTGGTAACATGGGCCATGGACATCATCACAGACCCCAGCTACAGCAAGAACATAGACCTAGACTTGCCCTCAGCTGCAACTCAGACCCAGATGTCACCATGGCCCTGGTGGCAGCACAGACCACCCAGATCAGTATGGCCCTAGTGGCAACCCAGCCTTCAGACACCAACATGGCCACAGGTTGTGGCCCAGACCCTGAGCATCTGTGTGGTCTTTGGTGGTTACCATGGGTGATAGACATCAACACAGAACTTGTCTATGGTAGGACCATGGACCCAGACATGGTATCCTTGCTACAGCCTGGGCTTGGATGTCATCATGTCCCCAGGTGGCAGCACAGGCCACTCAGATTGGCATGGCCCCTGTAACAGCATGGCCCTTAAACACCAAATTGGCCCCAGGTGGTGGCCTAGACCTCTGGTGTTGGCATTACCTTTGATGGTATCAGGAGCCACGGACCCAGACATGGCCCTCTGCAGCAACCCTGGCTCAGATGATACCATGGCCCCAGGTAATAGCACAGGACACTCAGATCAGCCTGGTCCCCACAGTGGCTTGGCCCTTGGAACCTAGCATGGCTACAGGATACGGCCTAGACTCTGGGCATCCATGTGACTTTTGGTGGCACCACAGGCACAGGCATGAACACAGACCCTGGCTGTTAGGACTATGAACCTAGACATGGTCCTTATAAGCAACCTGGTGTAATTGTGTTTTTCTTTTCTAACTCCTTGGGGCCTGCTACCAGCTCCCAAATAAATACATGGAGACTTAGTCTTACTTACGAATGCCTGGCCTTAGCTTGGCTTGTTTCTAGCCAGCTTTTCTAACTTAGTTTATCCCATTTCTCTTTAACTATATTTTGCTTCTGGACTTTTCAACCTTTCTTTATTCTATATGTCTTTATTTTCTTTTTACTCTGTGTGGCTGACCCTTAGCTTCCTCCTCTCCTCCTTTCCTTGCTCCTCCCTCTTCTCTAGACTTCTCCTCCTATTTATTCTGTCTGCCAGCCCTGCCTATCCTTTCTCCCACCCACTTATTGGCCATTCAGCTCTTTATTAGACCAGTCAGGATTTTAGGCAGACAAAGTGACATAGCTTTACAGACTTAAACAAATGCAACAAAAAAGAATGCATCATTCAATGACTATGCCACAACATAAACAAATGTAACACATCTTAAACTAGCATTTCGCAACAGCCCAGGCTTGGATATCACCATGACACTAAGTGGCATTACAGGCAACTTATATTGGCATGACCCCATGGCAGTGTGGCTCTTGAACACCAACATGGCCTCAAGAGGTGACCCAGATCTGACACCAGCATGGCCTTCAATCATATCAGGATCCTCAGACATCAACACAGACCCTGACTGCGGTAGGGTCACGGACCCAGACATGGCCCTTGTCTGTAGCCCATGCCATATGTCACCATGGCAGTGCAGGCTACTCAGATCTGTATGACCCAGGTTGAGGCATGACACTTAGATCCCCAACTAGCCTCAGGCGATGACCCAGACCGCAAGCATTTTAATGGCCTTTGATGATATCAAGGACCACAAATATCAACCCAGACCCTGGCTGTAGTAGGACCACAGACCCAGATGTAGCAAATAATAAAAACCCAGAGACAGAAATTGAGGTTCAAGCTGAAAACCAGAAAAGCAAAGCAGCCAAGCTTCTAGAGAAGTCTTACCTCTACTAAGGCTGGGTGACCATAAACTAAGCAGACTAAACCTCTCTCTTTCCATTTTATATTCCCTTTAGTGCTGGGATTTAAAGGCATGTGACTCCCTAGGACTGGGATTAAAGGTGTGAGCCACCACTACCTGGATTTGTTTCTGCACTGATTTTATGCAGCTCAGGGTATCCTGGAACTCACAGAGATCCATCTGACTGTCTCCCAAATCCTGGGATTAAAGGTGTGTGCCACCGTTGCCTGACCGCTAGTGGCTTTTGCTTTACCTCTGTCCTTCAGGCAAGATTTATTTATCAAAATACAAATAATATACCACTACATCCAGACATGGCCCTATGCCAATGTCACCATGGCCCTAGGTTGCAGCACAGGCTGATGTGGGATTTCCCTCTGTGTGCTGTGATTACCATTAATGAATAGAGAAACTGCTTTGGACCTATAGCAGGGCAGAACTTAGGTAGGCAGGCTTTTGATTTGACTTATCTGGGAGAAAGAAGGGCAGAGTCAGAGAGAAGCCATGGAGCTGCCGCTGGAGACAGCGAAACTTTAGCCGGTAAACCACAGCCACATGGTGATACACAGATTACTAGAAATGGGTTAAATTAGTAAGTAAGAGTTAGCCAATAAGAAGCTAGAATTAATGGGCCAAGCAGTGATTTAATCAATACAGTTTCTGTGTGATTATTTCAGGGCTAAGCAGCTGGGAACCAACAAGCAGCCCCTCCTTATTACAACAGGCCATTCAGATTAGCATGGCCCTGGTGGCAGCATGGTTCTCAGACACCAACATGGATCCAGGTGTCTGACCAGCCCCTGCTCATCCACACAGGCTTCAGTGGTTATTAAAGCCATGGACATAAATCCAGACCCTGGCTGCTGCAAGGCTACTGACCTAGACATAACCCTAGCCAGCAGCCTGGGCCTGGATGTTAATCATGTCCCCCAGTAGTGGCACAGGCCACTCAGATCAACATTGCTCCAGTGGTGGCATGGCCCTTGGAAACCAAAATGGCCCCAGGTGGGGGCCCAGCCCCTGGGCGTCCCTGTGGAATTGATGGGATGACAACACAGATGCCAGCTGCAGTAGGACCACAGACCCAGATACGGTCCTATGCTGCAGCTCAGGCCTGGATGGCACTCTGGTCCCAGGTGGCGAGCAGGCTGCCATCAGCCTGGTCCTCACCACCCTTGATTCTTTAGAATGGCCTCTTACCACAGTGCACGAACTATTCTGTCTTTCTTTCTACCCCACTTCTCCACCACATGCTTGCTCATCATAATGGTACTCACACTGTACCTGTGGATGCTTCAAGCAGGCTGGACCATGCGCCAGAATGAGAGTCTAACTCAGGTCCTTGTGTTTGCACAGCAAACACTTTACTGACTAAGCCATGTTTCCAGCTCCTAGTTCTCTCTTTTTTGGCCACCATCAGCCTCATTTTAGGGCAGGCTGCATTTCCTCAGAAGTAGTAGGATAATCTCCAGGCTTTCTACTGTGCCAGCGATTTCATTTCAGCTGTGTCTGTTTTGCTCCTTGTTTTCATCTTTTTTGGAAGGAGGGCTGGTAATGGTCTTGTTTTGAAACTCATGTGTTTCAGGAATCCTGTCTCCCCCATCCTCATCTTTTTGAATGAATATTATTATTAGGTTTCTTTCCAGTGGAAAGAACTTGCAGGATTTCCTTACTGACTGCAGCCATCTTTTATTTCTTCATTCCTTTGACAGTGCTGTGGGGAGCCTAGGGTCTGGTGCCTGCTGAGCAGTTGATTTCTCTAGAGCCACACCCAGGACCTTGGGTTCTTCCTTTTCTACTCTCCCCTTGCCTCCTTTCTCTTTCTTTCTTTGCTTTTTCTCAATATGTTTATTTTTTTCTTTTTCATCTTGCTAATGCTTAGCAAGAGTGATTCTGGGCCTGGAGATATGACTCAGTGGTTAACAGCACTGGATGCTCTTCTAGAGGACCCAGGTCTGATTCCCAGCATCTACGTGGTGGCTCACAACTGTCTGCAACTCCAGTTCACAAGGATCTGATATCCTCTTCTGGCCTCTGTGCGTACCAGGTATGTGGCACAAAGACAAATATGCAGGCAAAACACACATAGGCATAAATAAAGTAAAAATTGGCCTTACATCATTTCTTTTGCTTTGACACAGGGTTGCTGCTCTCTTTGATCCCTGAGAGCAGGGGATTATTTTCTGTTCAACTTTTTGTAACCAGAAGTGCTAGAGTTTCTGAGTTGTTAACTTAGTTGGAACTCACCATGGCCCTTGAGGGATGCAGCTCACTGTTGGGTAGTGACAGGAGTTATCCCACCGAGTCAGGGATGCCTCTCATCTTCATAGACTTCTATAGGCTTCAGTTTGTCTGTCCTGGACATGTTCCCAAAGCCTTTCCCAGCCTCCCCTGCAGCTCAAGTAGCCTCAATGACTTCACATTTTTCATTCCAGGATTTCTGACTTTTTAAAAAATTGGCCTGCTATGTTACTATTCCTCAGGAGATGTAAACTTTCATATATGCACCCCAGATAGGGCAATGATGACAAAGTAATGATTCTACTCAAGTCTGCCTTGGTGAGCCAATGAGTTGATTGGGCTTTCTTAGAGGAGCATGATTGGCAGTTACTTTTAAGAGTGTTGATAACTCAAAAACATCTGCACCATTGGCAAAGGCCCACTCATCACCAGCTCACCAGCTGCATCAGAGAATCACATCCTTACTTAACCTTTCATCTTTCAAGATCACATCCAAGAAGAGCAGAAGGAGGTACTTAGTGGAATTTCAGGTGAGCGTCCTGTGACATTCTCCTACTAGGGGTTATTAACAGCCCCTGCCGTTGCCAAAGCCCTAGCTAACGTTGTATTATTCTGCTTATTTTGTTGCCATGACTACAGGGCCAAGCGTTATGTAAGGTCACCACAGCAACCTACGTTTAATGGCCAATGGCCATGCCATGTTCATGCCCTAAAGAAAATTGCTTTTGCCATCATATGGCCCATTTTTGTTTCATAGTTAGTTGTTTCTGTTTTGTTAGAGGCCATTCTTTCATGATGTCATCTCCTTAAGGTTGTCAACATACTTATTTCCTTATCGTTTTTAGACTGCTCCGCTATTTTTGTTTTGTGGTGAGCATGCAGCACTCCCAGTTAGCCATGCTGTCTGTCTTATCGTTTGGTAGCTTTGGTTTTCAGGCTCATCTTAAATGTCTTGCTTTGTCTCCTCCTCTCTGCGGTCTTACTCTCCTCTCATGAGTGATTTTACAGGAACTTTCACCAGCCGGGAGGCCCACTTCCAAGTGAAGACTCGTGGTAAAGAATCAGGTCTGACGGTGGGCAGGTAGGAAGCATGTCACAATCGCTGCCACCGAGGCTGCAGGTGATGTGGTCCCCCTGTTTCTGGAGGATGCTTTCTGTATCCTCTCCTGATGTAAATGACAGTCCTAGTACTGTCTAGTGACATGTTCCTTAGCCACTGCCCCAGCTTTAAACCAGTAAGTCTGGTTCCCACTCTCTGTCTTAAATGGGACTTTCTAGTGTTTAGTGTCCCATGTTCTGAGACCTGTTAGGTCCTGGGTCTTATTTCCTATAACATACTCCACCTGTTAATTTGCTATATGTTCTTGGACCAGTCAATTTAACGTTAAAGTTCAGTCAATGTCCTTGATTGTAAAATTATGGTGTTGGATACTTAGTCTCCAAGCCCTTGTCTACGTCAGAGTCCAGAAGTCTACGGGAAGATCCTTTAAAGCAGTGATCTCTGCTACAGTCAGGAGGGCTGTGAGAGTGTTTGTTCAGTTCAGGCAAATGGTAAATGTGTCGGCTACTCTAATGAAATGAGTACATTTTTGCTCTAAATGTCATGGATGTTTATTGTCAGATTAAACTATAGCAGGCCTAATTTTAGCTCTTCCAATTCAAGTGGAGCAATGAAGATTAAATGTTAGGCATAATTAAAGATGCAGATGTAGTTATATTGAATTATAAACCTCATTAAGTGCAGCATCCCAGGAAGGCCCCTGAGACCAGCTACAAAGGACTTCTAGTCACAGTGCTAGAGTTATTAAAATATTCTAAAGTAAATCTCACTCCCAAAATATTATGACTTACACAGAAGGATTTCTAAAAACATGGCTGGGGTTTGTTCTATGGCTAATTTCCTTGCTCTGTAGAGACTTGGGAAGGAGGATTTCTTCTCTAGGATTTTCATGGACCGTCTCTCTGGGGCTTTGTGCCCACTCTCCCACCCATTGATGGGATCAAATCTCCCAGGCCTGTAAAAATAAGAACTCAAGGTCACATTCCATTCTAGGGTTGATAGCAGGGACACAGAGAGAGCAATTTCCCTATGATTGAAAGGCTATATTTTGAAAAATGTAGATAACTACATTTCTTTGTTGATATTTCCAGGGTTTTTTGGTCTGTATACATTTTAATAATTTAAGGAATACAGAATAGGATAAAGAATTCTCAAAATTTGCGAAAAAATAGTTTAGATCTTAAGCACCAATGTGTGTGTGTGCATCTTCATGGATACGCAGGTGTGTGTGTGTGTGTGTGTGCATGTAGAGGCTGGAGGTCATCCATAGGTGTTGTTCCTCACATCCATTCATCTTGTGTTTTGAGTCATAGTCTCTCATTGTGACTGGAAATTACTAAATAGGCCAGGCTGTGCTGTCTCTGTCTCCCCTCACACTGGGATTACAAGTCCAAGAACTTCTTATGTGGTGCTAGGGGTCAAACTCAGGTCTTCATATAGAGCAACAAGTACTTTACTGACTGAGCTATCTCTCTAGTCTTTAAGCATAGTTTTTGCAGTGTTTTTAATTAATGTGAATGGATATCTTTCCACATCAGCAAATACTGATAAGCATTGTATATTTTAATGGCGATATCCTATCTTTTAACCTGGTTGCCAGCTACTTAGTTATACAGTAGTGCTGTATAATAAACAGCCTCCAGATTCAGTAGCTTTAAGTTGGGTATTTTTTGAACTCACAACTTTGCAGTTGACAATTTAGGCTGATGCCAATTGGGCTGCTCTTCTAGACTGGGCTGGGCTTGTTCTTGTTTGTGAATCAATTACCAGTAGGATGACCTCAGGTTTCCTTGACAAGGGAAGCTAAGATGATTTTGTCTTGCTATATAGTCTCCAGACATGTGCTCAAGTTAAAAGAAGAATGAGAGATGAAGAAATCTCCACACAGGGCTTTTCAAATCTCTTCTGGAGTCAGGTCAGCCAACATCACTTTGATCATGTCAAATTGTTTATCTGAACTCAAAATCAAGGGATCAAGGTGAGAAAAACTTCAAAGTCACCTTTCAAGAGGCAAGGGTAAGGCTGGGGTGGGGTTCATTTGTCAAGGTACTTGCTTAGAATCAGGGAACCTTAGGTTCAATCCTTACCATTTCTTCATCTGGGTGTGGTGGTGCACTCCTGTAATCCCAGCACTCAGGAGGCAAAGGCTGGAGGAGCAGCAGGTGAAGGTCATCCTCAGCTACAAAAAGAGTTTGAGGCTATTTTGGGCTGCATGAGACCCTGCTTTAAAAAAAAAAAAAGGTTGGTGGAGCTGGGGGTGGGAGTGGTCATATTGATTTAGGCTTATTCATGTAATCACCTCCCCAAAGACACATGCACCTCAACACTCAACATCTGGGCATACATTTACAGACTGTCTAACAGATGGGACCAGTTTTTGATGCCAGTGTCACTTTGGTGGAGATTTTGGTAGATGCTTCCCAGTAGGCACTGTGCTCTGAGCTATCACCTAGCCTTATCTCCCACAACTGTCTTGTGCTTGTCTTCTTCCAGACTCGGACTGGTCTTTCCTGTTTGGAATGGTCTTGATGTCCTACAGACATCCAAGCACTGTACTGAGAGCAGGAAAGATGTCTCGGTTTGTCCAGGATTTCACTGGTTTTAAAATATAAAGTCTTATGTAGTTATCCTCCTGAATATCGGAAGTAGGCAAAATGGCCAGGGAAAAGTT
>LOEQ01003802.1:0-18187 GCA_001685075.1 Bramus lutescens
TTCTTTATTCATTAACCAATAAAAGCAACACATAGACAGAAGGACCTCCCACACCACATGATGGGGAAAAGCATCTTTCATCATGACAGCCACATACAGAGTGAGGAGACACAGGCATGCCTCCTGGGATGATTCCTGAATATTCTACCCAAGAGCCCAGGAAAGGCTTACCTCCTGAGGATCAGCCTCTTGTGTGGGAATGGTTATACCCACAGTATAGGGAATGGTAAGCTTAGCAATCCAAACAATGTACAGGGACAACCCAGGTAAAGGAAGGTAACATTGATGTGCTTTCTCCTGAGAATTGATTGTTCTGACACTTGTGAGTCTGCCTTTTCTCCCAAGAGCACAGAGACCACCAGTCCCCATAGCCACTAAGAAACAAGTTTACAGTCCCACGTCATTATCACCCAAGCTACTAGGATGAGTGCACTGCCCAGGTTCCCTTCTTCTTTTAACACGGTCTTCAGGGTTTAAGGTTCTTTGTTGTCTATGAATGGAATACCAGGCCTACACTGATGTCTGATGAATTACTTTCCATTACTTGCTTAGGCTGGGCAAATGCTTTGCTGCTTGGCTTCATCCTTCAGTTCCCCATGAGAACCTGAGTCTCTGGGATGCGTACAACTGTAGTCAGGGCAGCTGGAGGGGGCATCAGTCTTCAAAGATGCTGACAGAACTCTTTTCCAATGGGTATTTTTATTCATATGAAAGAGAAAGTTTGTGCCCACAGAACGTGTTATGTTTGTTACAAGATTAAGAAAACCTCCCGAGAACTCAGCACCCCTCAAGGACAGGGCGTAGCCATGAAGAAAACGACTCCAGAAACTGCAGGATTCCTTCAGATGTCTCAGTTTCTTTCCACTCCACTAGCTGTGTGATATGACCCCTCGTGTAATACGAGAGATGGGAAGTGCAGGGGAATTTCTCACTGGACACTGTGGGAATAACAGAAGCCCGGTGAACACACTGGCTGGGAGAAACTCGGCCCATGGCTATGTTCTACCGTGGCTGGTGGTAGCTTTCTAAGGCTGGCTTCTGATACGGGTGCACAGAGACCAATAGGTTTAGATGTTGAGTCAGGGTGTCTGGAGCTGAGGGTTCCACACTGACACCCAGACCTCACATACAGCAGGAGCCTGAGCCAGGAGAGCATGCATGTCGTGTGCTCCCTCTCCAAAAGCCTAATACCTATGAATCTGACACAGGTACCATGAGCAGAAGGGTTCCCCCAGGTCATAGGCTGTGGCTGCCCCCAGCTCAGTCTCCCTGCTAGAGCTGCGAGACTCTGGTCCTCTCTGGATTTCATGGTGTTTTCTTTACCTGTAGCTCACGTGTCCAATTTTCTCCCTCCTTTCCAGGCTCAGGTGACAAGAGCCTCAGGAGAAACTCGAGCACTCCTTGGACTCCAAGAGTAACCTAGTCCTTCCCAGGAGGAAGGACGGTGTCCTTCTGTCATACAGTGGACATCTAGGACACCTTTAGTCGCCAAAAGCCAATATTCTCAATCATTGACATAGACAGGAATTATCCGGGAAAGTTCATTAAAACTTGAGATGTCACCCCTATTTCCCCAGATTCCTGATTCCACAGGGTTAGGTGTAGCCAGGAAGCCCTCTACCCACCAGCACCCACTGGCTGCTTAAGAAGCCAAACACCAGGTCTATGGAAGATACCACTGCAGTTATAGAAAGGCAAGACATCAGTCAGCCTGATTCTGCATGGCTGGAATGGTTCACAAAGCATCTAAGTGGGATTTTAGCAATTTACTTATTTAAAGCCACATTCAAACCTAACTATTTTGTCATAGGGATTGCTGTATTTAACTTTACAGAAAAACTTCAGTGATATTTATTGCAACAATAAAAGGCAGCCATCCATTTAAGCAGCACCCACATATCAATATTTACAACTCGTATGAATTCCTAACCTTCTTTGAGACTCAAAGATAAATCTACCCTGACCTGTAGAGAAGTCTGTGTGTTTGCTAGAACAAACTAAGCCTGGCACGTATGGATGGGAGACTCCAAATACTTGGGAAGTGAGAAGAGATAGATTTTGGGACAATGGGGACTGGGGCATAAGGCCGCCAAATCTCTCTCCCCCCCGCCTCTCTCTCTCACACACACACCCCAGTACATCAGGACCTGGGCAAAAGCAATTTGGGTGCTAAGAACCTGTCAGATCCCATTCATTCAGTTCAGATCACATGTCAGCTGCTTGCACTGGAGTTGAGTAGGTGGATGAGGAAAATCCGAAAAGAAAAATGACGAAACTCGTCACTGCTGAGCGTGGTTGTGGGGCCCTTATCTTTCCTGCTGACTGCTGTCCCAAGCCTGTGGGGAACACCTCTCTCTGTTGTTTGGGCTTGGAGAGGTTTCTTGACTTTCCCCTGGCAGGCTGCCCCTTCTTCCCCCGAATTAGCTCTTTCCACACAGTGGTTTCCCTGCTTCCTGTCTACTGCCAACTCCAGAAATGGCCTCTTCGATGTCTTCACAAATCTGAACTCACAGAACACTGGAACCCAAGGTCAGGTGGCTAAGCTCTCTGTGTTTACTCTTGGTCCTTCTTTTCTGCCATGGAGTTTTCCTTTCTGTTTCCTCTCCAACGGTGGACTCGCCTGTTGTTTTTTCCTGTCCCAGGTATGGAGGCATCACCTGTTGGGTTGCCTTTGTCAGCCAAGTCCCTCGTTCTGACTGAGTGGGGGCAGTGGGAGGACCGAGCAAAGACTAGGTGAGAGCTAATGGTGAGATGGATTATAAGGATGTGAAGCCTCACCTGGACAGGGGAGCAAGGCTTGTTTCCTTCTCGTTGGTTCATTGTGTGGTGTTCTGCGCATGTTCTGTAGCTGAGGACTGAGCACTACAGGGGTGTGTGGCAGTGAATCTTTCATGTTCACATCTTAAGAGGCAGTGAGTGTTGAAGGTGATGGATGTAACATGAGGAGGCTGCTTGTTCCATCCCGGCCGCCCGGCGAGCTTACACCCGCAATAACCACACAGAAATTGTATTAATTAAATCACTGCCTGGCCCATTATCTCTAGTCTCCTATTGGCTAACTCTCACATCTTGATTTAACCCAATTCTAATAATCTGTATATCACCATGAGGTCGTGGCTTACTGAGAAAAATTCAGCATATCTGACCCGCTGGCTCCATGGCAGCTCTCTGACTCTGCTTTCTTACTCTCAGAATTCAGCTCTGTGTTCTCTGCCTACCTAAGTTCTGCCCTGTCAGGCCAAGCAGTTTTTTTTTTGTTGTTGTTGTTGTTGATTAACCAATGAAAGCAACACATAAACAGAAGGACTTCCTACACCAATGGATGTTTATGTTGGCTTGATTTGATCTGCCCACATTGTACCTAGGAATCATATGAAGCTATCCCCTGCTTCCCCACAAATAAGTACAGTTTTCACGTGTCAACTTCAAATCAAAACCAAGACTGGGGATATAGCTCAGTGATAGAGCGGTTGCCTACCATGCGTGAGAGCCCACATTCAGTTTCCAAAAGTTCACCTCCGAAAAATCATGTTAAAATGATAAGAAGTCATTGGCTTTACCCTGTATCTACCACTAAAATTTATTAATAAATGACAACATATAATGGAAGTATTGAGGTAGAAAATTGAACCCTGATAATTCAATCATAGCAGAAGTTGAACAACTAAAACAATTATACCTATGTTGTCTGGTCTTAGTAAACTGACTTTTAAATGTACATTCTTAGGAGTTTCTTTGCAGTGACTGTCCCAGGAATGCCCAGTGTCTGATGTCATTGGGTATTCTATTTGGAAAATTGAGAACAGCTGCTATTGGGTAGATATTTTTAGGGTACTTTGAGTCTCTCAAGTCCTTTCCAGCTAATGTTGGAGACAGTGATTTGTACCTGAAGTGGAACAAATTAACACTACAACCAGTGAAGTTTTAAAAACTAACAGCTGGTACAGATGATGCTGTGGTTAAATATTAGCACTCCCTTAGAAGTCCCAGTGCTAGGGGAAATGGGTCACAAGAACTCTGACAAATTAGTGAATTCACGTGGTTGTCGCTATGTATCCCAAATGGGCTACCAGAAATTAGGCAAGACTTGAAGAAGTGGGGCCTTGTTGGCAGCAGTCGGTCACTAGAGATGGGCTCTTGAAGGATGAATCTTGTTTTTGGTCCCTTCCTTTCTCTGATTCCAAGCTGCCATAAAATGATTGGCTTCGTCCATCAAGAATTCTCTGCCATGCTCTGTGTCACCTCGGTGCCACAGTGATGGAGCCAAGTGACCATGGACTGATATCACAAGTCAAAATCAACCTTTTCCTGTCTAAGTTAGCTGCCTTTGGTGTCCATGGCAGAAATGGAGGACCAGATGACGATGGCACAGGTGGACTTAATCTAGATGTCACAAACCAGCATTGCTTTCCACTTTTTAATTTGTTCATCCATGGGGTGGCATAGACTCCCGAAAACAGTACATGCTGATGAACAAAGCTGTTAACAAAAAATCACAGGTTATTAAATGAGAATGTCAGTACCCAAGGCCGGCTATCCCTATCATGAAAACTTTATAGCGCCCACGACAACATAGGCAATTGCCAGAGCCATGAGTACTCACCAGAATTAGGTAATAAGACCCAGTAGTGAAGACAACACATGGTTTAGTCATAAGACATAAAAATCCTGCCTTCTAGATTTGAAGGCTCTGGGGGATGCTATGCAGGCTTCTGGGAGAGAACTGTCATCCAAAGATGTGATTTAACCTTGGGTACCACCATACTACCAACTGGACGGGTAATAAATATAACAGTGGCAAGTAATGGGTCTATTTAACCACTCACAGGGGTGAGTCTCCGTCTGATACAAAAGCCCATGGCTGGGCAATCGCAGGCCACAGCGAAGCTGCTGCTATTGTACCAAATGGATAGAATTTGCCCTTGTTTAGGATACGCCTATGGACTGGTGAGCTTGCTCTCCGATTAGAAGAACTCTATTTTGCAGTGGGCAGCAGTAGAAGTAGAGACATGTCACTACTCAAAATTTTGAAATGCAAGGCCTGTTAAATGGCCAGCTGTTCTGGATTATTCTCTTTGAGGCTCAGAGACCATCCATGAAGATGTGGCGATAAGCATGGGAGACCTTGGAAAACTGGAGTGAGGAGGGCACTGTCTTCAGTGCACGGCATCACTGTGGCATGCTTGACTCCCCAGCACGAGATCTGCACGAGACTGAGCCTGCCCACGTGTCACGGGGGTAGAAGAGCGCTTGAGCATCGGCCCTCAGGGACCCTTAGGCAGATGGTGGTAGCCAGTGAGGAGGGGCTTAGGCACTATGATCCTCTCTGAGTGGTACAGACACTTAATGCCCGCTGGGGAAGAAGAGGCCTTTCCTTCCATGCTGTGGCCACTGCTAAAGAGCCCGTGTTCCTGCCCGTAATTCCTTTCCCATATCCTGTGTGCGACACTCTTGCATCCCACGGAGTTATCAGAATTGAATGAGCAAAGAGAGACAGATGGATCTGGAAGTAGAAAGACTGGATGGGAAGAGGAAAAGGGTCAGGACCAGTGAGAACGGGACGGGAACAAGAGAAGAAGGTAATGGGGGTGAATGTGCTAAGAGATATAATATAGGAAAGTGTAACAAAACTATTGTGCTGCATAATTATGTGATAACACAAAATTAAATGAGCAGGCACATACACATCCTGGCCTCCCATGTGATGGCTCATGTGTGCACTATGTAATGTTCAAATCAAGGCAGTACACTTTTTGTTTCTTACATCTCAATAAAGCTGAGAAACTAAAGGTCTGACCTAGAAATATCAGACCTAGGAATGAACCCAAGAGAGAGAATCTAAGCACAATTCAGAGATATTGCATGTGCATTTATGTGGAACTCCACCCAGAAGGGCCAAGATGGTGTCTAGTAATGGACAAATAAAAAATGTGGCATATATAATCTTCTTCTCTCTTTATGCCCCAGCAGTGCTGAAGCAGGCATGGGCAGCCCGTATATGGCGGTTCTGTTGAACTTGTCCTTATTGGGTTTCATGGTCTAAGTTGATGAGGACGACTGACCAGGTCTCTTCCTCTAGAGGGCGCCAGATCTCATTACAGATGTCTGTGAACTACCGTGTGGTCACTGGGAACTGAACTCAGGACCTATGGAACAGCATGCAGTGCTCTTAACCACTGAGACATCTCTTCAGTGCCCAGAATATATAATAGAATGTGGTGTTATTCAGCTGTAAAAGAGAGAACAAAATTGCATATTTTCAGTAAAATGGATGGAGATCACTGTTTTAAGCGACTCAGAAAGACAACTCCTTGTTTTCCCTCTTGGATGAACCTATAGTGTGTGAGAGTGTGTGTGTGTGTGTGTGTGTGTGTGTGCGCGCGCGCAGGTTTGTGAGTGTGAGTACATATGAATGAGTATTGTGTGAATATGAGTGTGAGAGTGTATGTGTATGGGTGTGAGTGTGTAAATGTGTGTTTGAGTGTTTATGTGTGGACAGGTATGTGACTGAGTATGTATGTGAGTGTGTAAAGGTGTATAAGTGTGTGTGTGTGNATGGATAGAATTTGCCCTTGTTTAGGATACGCCTATGGACTGGTGAGCTTGCTCTCCGATTAGAAGAACTCTATTTTGCAGTGGGCAGCAGTAGAAGTAGAGACATGTCACTACTCAAAATTTTGAAATGCAAGGCCTGTTAAATGGCCAGCTGTTCTGGATTATTCTCTTTGAGGCTCAGAGACCATCCATGAAGATGTGGCGATAAGCATGGGAGACCTTGGAAAACTGGAGTGAGGAGGGCACTGTCTTCAGTGCACGGCATCACTGTGGCATGCTTGACTCCCCAGCACGAGATCTGCACGAGACTGAGCCTGCCCACGTGTCACGGGGGTAGAAGAGCGCTTGAGCATCGGCCCTCAGGGACCCTTAGGCAGATGGTGGTAGCCAGTGAGGAGGGGCTTAGGCACTATGATCCTCTCTGAGTGGTACAGACACTTAATGCCCGCTGGGGAAGAAGAGGCCTTTCCTTCCATGCTGTGGCCACTGCTAAAGAGCCCGTGTTCCTGCCCGTAATTCCTTTCCCATATCCTGTGTGCGACACTCTTGCATCCCACGGAGTTATCAGAATTGAATGAGCAAAGAGAGACAGATGGATCTGGAAGTAGAAAGACTGGATGGGAAGAGGAAAAGGGTCAGGACCAGTGAGAACGGGACGGGAACAAGAGAAGAAGGTAATGGGGGTGAATGTGCTAAGAGATATAATATAGGAAAGTGTAACAAAACTATTGTGCTGCATAATTATGTGATAACACAAAATTAAATGAGCAGGCACATACACATCCTGGCCTCCCATGTGATGGCTCATGTGTGCACTATGTAATGTTCAAATCAAGGCAGTACACTTTTTGTTTCTTACATCTCAATAAAGCTGAGAAACTAAAGGTCTGACCTAGAAATATCAGACCTAGGAATGAACCCAAGAGAGAGAATCTAAGCACAATTCAGAGATATTGCATGTGCATTTATGTGGAACTCCACCCAGAAGGGCCAAGATGGTGTCTAGTAATGGACAAATAAAAAATGTGGCATATATAATCTTCTTCTCTCTTTATGCCCCAGCAGTGCTGAAGCAGGCATGGGCAGCCCGTATATGGCGGTTCTGTTGAACTTGTCCTTATTGGGTTTCATGGTCTAAGTTGATGAGGACGACTGACCAGGTCTCTTCCTCTAGAGGGCGCCAGATCTCATTACAGATGTCTGTGAACTACCGTGTGGTCACTGGGAACTGAACTCAGGACCTATGGAACAGCATGCAGTGCTCTTAACCACTGAGACATCTCTTCAGTGCCCAGAATATATAATAGAATGTGGTGTTATTCAGCTGTAAAAGAGAGAACAAAATTGCATATTTTCAGTAAAATGGATGGAGATCACTGTTTTAAGCGACTCAGAAAGACAACTCCTTGTTTTCCCTCTTGGATGAACCTATAGTGTGTGAGAGTGTGTGTGTGTGTGTGTGTGTGTGTGTGCGCGCGCGCAGGTTTGTGAGTGTGAGTACATATGAATGAGTATTGTGTGAATATGAGTGTGAGAGTGTATGTGTATGGGTGTGAGTGTGTAAATGTGTGTTTGAGTGTTTATGTGTGGACAGGTATGTGACTGAGTATGTATGTGAGTGTGTAAAGGTGTATAAGTGTGTGTGTGTGTGGAAATGTGTGTATAAGTGAGTGAATGTGGATGTGAATGTCTCTGTATGTGAGAGTATGTGTGTGTATGTATATGTGTGCAGGTATGTGAGTGTGAGTATGTGTGTGACTGTGAGTGTGAAAGTATGTGTGTGCATATGAGTGTGTGAATATGTGTGAGTAGTGTGTGAATGTGTGTGAGTGACTGGATAAGCATGACTATCTCTGTGTGTGATTGTGTATGATATGAAACTAGAAGAGTTTAGGATGGGATGGAGACTGAGGACGGTGGACAGGAGAGGGCAGTGGGTGCACACAGTTAGGGCACACAGCATAACTGTGAATCCCATCACTGTACAATGAGGATACGCCTGTACAAATTTATAAAACAAGAGAGAGACAACCTTCAAACCACAGAAGTGAATGGGACGAGGCACTAGAACCTGTTAATTGAAATGTCAGAGCCCTCCCTGGCCACAGAAAGATGGAGTCAGTGTGGTCTGTATGTGAGGGATTGGTGAGAACGAGGAGGGAGAGGCATGGAAAAGGGAGGTTAAATATTTGACTTTCAGTGGAGCAAACCAGCTATTCTATGTAAGGCACTGCTCAATATATTTGGCATTATTAACACCCATGGCTTCCATGTATCACCCTCTTCAGAGTGAGTCTCTTCAACTGAAAAGTGAAATCGGCTTTGACCTTATCTGGAATAGGATGAGGCAGTTTGTTGCCTGTCCCAGAGTTCCTCAGTTGCTGGGTCTGTGCCTCAATTTGACTTCCTTTCTGGAAAGTTGGGAAGGAAGAGACACTTAGACTCATGGGAGGTTGAGGATTGATGGAGAGGGAGTGAAAGCCTTCAGAACAGGGATGGGCAGCAGTTCTGGTTGGCGGCCATTATTTCTGACCGTGGCTAACCCATCTAACCTTTCTGAGCCAACCTTTCATTCTCCCAGCAGACATGAACATCATAATGCTGCCATATTTAACAAGCACTTGAAGCCCATTTTCTCTGGGTATAATGATGAGGAAACAATTATATCTGTCCCAAAGGAACTCAGAACTGTACATTGAGAAAAGAGATAAGGACCATCCCTGCCTAGAAAAGGACGTAAGAGAATCCCAAACCAGCTCAATAAAGACCGGGAGAATGATGAGAAGGAAGGTGGCTTGGCAGTCATTCCAGCTAGGACGGGGTGAGGGAAAGGGGCAGCAGGAGGTGGAATGAGGTGTCTATGGCAGCTGACTCACAGACAGGGACAGTCTCAAGGGAGGCTCTGACCAGAACAGAGGACTGGAGATGTGTCTGCTGTATCATCAGCTGTGGCCGTAACCATCTCTGCAAAGCTAAGTAATTTAGTTCAGAGACAGCTCAACAAGTGGAGCCAGGCCATTCCAGGGGCTACAAAGGCCTGACGCCATAGGACCATGGTAAAACATGGTAGTGAAGGTGGCGGAGCTTGGAGGGAGGCCACCATGGAGTCCAGTGTGTAAGTTAAGCTCCTCTCATCAGTGTGCAGAGATGAGTGTCAACGGAGAGAGAACCGGCACCAGATTCCACCAGGTGTGCTGTCGGAGTAGATGACAGTGTCTGTCTTATTACAGGCTTCTCCATGATGTAACCACACACTCTCTCTCATCTGCACAGGACCCATAAGTCAGTAATAGCTCAGCCTGAGTGTTATCACCAGTTAACTCAGAGTCTGAGAACAGGGGTAAACAAGGCCCATGTTCTCTCTATAAGAGAGAAAAAAAATCCCTGTTCATACCTGAGGGGAATCCCCTCCAAGAACAAAAGCACATGCTGTCAACCCAGCAAAAGTGGAGAAGCCTTATCCAAGATCTTCTTACTAGCCTGAACTGCTATTGTGTTGAAAATTGAGTAGATTGTTAAGATAATTGAAGTTAACTCCAAAGCATAAAAAAGTTTAATGTGTTGGTGAAATGTTTCTGGGTGATTTTCATACTTCACACACACACACACACACACACACACGCACACACTCATACTTTACAGGTGGCATACAGTTTCCCACAAAGCAGTTCGGAGAAAGCTGTCAGCATAGTGACCTGGCTGTGCCATGTGCATAGGTAGAGGAAAGAGAAGACGCTCAAAGCTGGGGTGGGAGGAAGTGCTTTTGTGAACGGTGACACAGCCACTGTGGACAAGGATCCGGAGGAAGAACAACTAAGGTGCTTCGGAGAAGGGGGAGACCTGAAATAGCGTGTTAGCTACTTTCTGGGCTGTGATCAAACACCACAAACAAGGCACCTTACAGAAGTGCTAGCTTATGTGAACTTGAAGGTCTAGAAGAAAACTCCATACTGGAGGAGACATGGCAGCAAGCTGCCGGAAGCTGAGAGATGGCATCTTCTACTGCCTGTGGGAGCAGGAAGTAGAGCAAGGATGTAGCGTCTCAAAGCCCACCTCCAGTGACATACTTCCTCCAGCCAGGTTCTACCTCCTGAAGGCTCTATAACCTCCCTAAACACTGTCACCAGCCAGGGAACAAGTGTGCAAACATGTGAGCCTCTGGGGAACATTCCGTACCCAAACTTCTGCAGATGGTTAGTGATCTTTAAATACAAGAAAATCTAAGGAGAGCCAATTATCAGCGTTAATTATGCTGATTAATGTCACCCTAACTTCACACACAGAGAACATTTCTGACATTTAGCAAATTATCCAAGTGTGCATTGATGATTTATGAAAGAAATGCCATCTTCCTCGGCAGTGGCCACCCCCAGAGCGTGGGCTCCTTGGGCACAAGGCCGTGCTAGATCATTGCCATCTGGTTGTTAAGTCTAAGGTGCATGGTCTAGTCTTTCCTAGAACACATCTTAAAGCAAACCAGCAGGCATGTAGTTCATACCCTGGATACCACGCCTCACAGCCCCATTGCAAAGACGGCAAGAGGCTTCTTTCTCCATGCGGGCTTGAGGGGAACAAAGATTAAAGCCTGCACTGAGCTGCTGAATGCAAATGAGAGGGGAGCCATTGTGGTGGGGCTGCCTCCCCCTGTCTGTGGTTGTTATAAGAAAGTTGAAACTTACCCAGCAGCTTTGGCACCCTGCCTAGACTCCAGGTCCTCCGTGTTTTGCCCAAAGCTTTGAACTGGATAGGAGGCTGATAGTATGTGTTTATGCGAGCTCCCCTTGACCTCCAGAGAAATGTCATAGCAAAGATGATGACGACAGATTAGTACTCACTGCACTCTCGGAAATCTCTGCTTCAAATCTGCCCACTTCATGTTTATTTTCATTCTCTCTGCATTTGCTTTTTCAAACTAGAGTCTGGGTTCACATTAGTGCATATAAATTATTCTAGTCTTGAATATATATTTACCAGAAGATCAAATCAAACCATGGGATATTTATGGAGCCACTAATAGGGGCAGGGCAGCATGCTCCCAGGGGTCCCTGGAGGATGTGGGGTGGTGCTTGCTCTCCAGCGTCGTACTGATGGTTCTGAGGGAAATGACTGAGTAAGTGCTATCTACTGAGCTGGCAAACACCCATTTTTCTTGATTGAAAACTGAATAAGGACTGACTTTGAGTTAGGAAAGTCAAGTGTGGTCCTAAGTATGTAAGCTTGGATAGCACCACCAGCCACAACTTAAGGGTATTCGTAACTTGGAAGTGAGATGTCCTTCCCAGGATCCTGTTGGAGATTAAGTTCACAAATGATGGTTCTATTTTGACAGATGGCATGAGCTTTGGAATTTGGGACCCTACTAGTGGCAGCAGGTCATTAAATGCATCTTTGAAAGGCTAATTTTACCCCTAGGCCCTCTTTGCCTCCTATATCTGCTTGCTGGTGACCATGAAGTGATAAGCCTTCGCTATGTGCTCACTAGACCACAACGATGCATGCACATGGCCAACAGTACCACAAGCTCCTATGTCCACTGTGCCATGTTCTCCCATGTCCACAGTGCCACAGGCTCCCATGTTCACTGTGTCACATGCTCCCACGTCCACAGTGCCATGTGTGTCTATGTTCACGGTGCCATGCACTCAGCATTCAACTTTTTCCTGAGGACCCAACCAATCCATTCAGCTAACCATGGACTGAAATCTTTGAAACCATGAGTCAAAATAAATCTTGTCTTTCTAAAGTCCTTTGCATCGGGAGTTTTGCTACCATGATGAAGACCTGGCCCACCCTGAGGAGAAGCAGATTGCTTTTCACTGCTTGTAAAAGATCCAGCAGCCAGTTGGAAAACAGATCAGGAGCAGAGTAGCCAAGTACATAGCAGTTTACCGGGAAAATGTTTTGCAGAACCATGCAAGCAAGGAGAGCCAGCGGGGCTAATGCGGGAAAGCAGCCACACTGCTCTGCCCACCTGCAAGGGACATAGTCTTTAGTCAGAAAACCGCATGGGAGCGCCCCCCCCCAGACATTAGCATTGCCTGTGAAGACCGTCTCAGTCTCTCGTTGCACAACCATGGTGTCCTGGGGTACTCTTCCATCCTGAATGTGTTTTAAACTTAAATGTCTTGGTTTTTATTTGATAACTTCATACGTAGCCACTGCACAGCGTTTTCTTCTCTCCTCTCCGTCACATCGTCAGCTCCTCTCATGCTCTCCCCACTTCCTGTCAAACTCCTGCCCTTTTCATCCTCCACTGTTGCTGCTCCATATGCATTTGTATGACCGTGATTACATGCACACATAATTAGGTACATCACTATTATTCTCTTATACACACACTCTCATAACCAGCAGATCCAGTTAGTGTTGTTACTGCCCACATGTATTCAAGCTGACCACCTGGGACTGTACAACCTACCAGCGCCCGGTCCCCGGGAAAGACTGATTCTTGCTCTCCCATCAGCCTTTGACTGCCTATCTCTCTCCACCTAGGATTTTGGTAGGATGCTGTGGACTATCCCTGTCCACACTGGCGTGTCAACTGGTATAGCTGTTGTGCAGGTTTGCCTAGTCATCCTATATTATTGATACTTCATGTCTAGATCACACTATTCAATCTTATTCACCAGCTTCTACAAACTTTTAGTCGGGTTCTGTGCTACTCCCTGCGGTTAAGGTGTGGAGGTCATGCTAACTGTATCAGCCATGGCTGGGCAGCGCACAATCATGTATCACCATAGTTGGACTAGCTGCGGACTTCCTCAGTGGTCTCCATCTGTTAGGAAAAGAAGCTGGTATTGATGAGGGATGAAGAACACTTTCTGTGAGTGGAAAGTGTTTGGAACACAGATATTGAGGCCGATTCTTCTGCTGATAGCTCTCTTTGCTCACCTTTCTTCATGCAGCTTGACTTGAAGAGTGGAAAGAAGGTTCTGTGTGCTGGGAAAGTTCCTGGAGTATACTGAGGACTCTTAAGTCTCTGTGTGTGTGTGTGTGTGTGTGTGCATGAGCATGTGTGTATATGTATGTGTATTCTCTCATTCAGAGCAAGAAATCCTGGGTGTGCCTAGAATGAGAACCAGAAGCTGGAAAGAAGAACAATTTCCTTGCAGATTTGGTTTTTCTTCTGAACGTCGCTCTGGATTCATGTCTGCGTGTTGACTTGGTCTTTGTGAACATAGCAGAATTCGGCTGTGTTCTATCCAATTAGCCCAACCTCTGCCTTGCTCATAAAACTTCATGCAAATACTGTCTGCAGGCTGCTACTCCAGAGAAACAATGGCAGGCTTATAATTCTTAAGGATATTTTTTTGGCAAATATCTTATAGCAGTGCTCTCTCTATCTCTCTCTCTTCTTCTCTGCCTTGTTCCCCCTCCTTCGTTTTCACAAGAACTTCAGCTGATACAAAAGTTAAAGGAAAAAAAAAATGAAACGCAAAACCTGTAGTCTCACCCAGGCAGTGACGATGGCAGTCCCATTAATAACACAGATCATTAAAATTTATAAAAAGCTATTCTTAATATAGGATATAAGTACATTTCTCAGGCAGAGCTATGAAATTTATACCCGTTTTATTGTCACCAGAGGACTTTCCTACTGTTCTGCCCTTACTACCGTCTGCCCTCTGCCATAAATCACCGTGTGGTTAATAACCTAGATTACAACAACCAGTTGCATTTACGGAATTAAATATTGACTATGTGAAAATGTTATTACATTTTTACTGATCGGAAGACCGCAGCACAGCCCTGCAGGACATGTAGCCGGACAGAAATATCTGTGTAATCTTTGTGGGAAATACAGTTACAGGGCGCTCATGAACAAGTGATGCAGTTTGGAGCAATGAGGAAGGAAGGGAGAGAATGTGGGTTTCTTAATTTTACACCAGGCCAAACACATCAGGAGGAGACCATTATATTGAAGCATCGCACCTTATTTTCAATTTAGGAGTCTCCAGGCTAAATGCACGAAATAATTACTAAACTGTAGATGGTAGAGCCGAGTGTTGAAATTACAG
This sequence comes from Bramus lutescens, assembly GCA_001685075.1. Taxonomy (NCBI): domain Eukaryota; kingdom Metazoa; phylum Chordata; class Mammalia; order Rodentia; family Cricetidae; genus Bramus; species Bramus lutescens. The sequence goes on from LOEQ01003802.1 coordinate 14,574, forward strand.
TTTCTACATGGAGCAAAACAGATTAAAAATATTGGAGGAGTTTGAAAAGGATCAGGCATGGCGTGGCAGTGAGGTGCGTACATTTCAGTTTCTTGTTACAGGAACTTCTGAACATGTCAGAAGCATTGGTTACTTACTTGAGAAGCACTCAGAAGGAAACTTTTAGTAACACATGAGAGTCCCTGTGGCCATAGATATGGATGCTCAGCACATTCCAGTCATATGGTTCAGTGTACTGTGAAGGGTTCATACCTTGCCATGGACAGCTCAGCTTTGCCCAATAAGAAATCGCAGTTGGACCAAGGTATCCACCGTGAGTGCACACATGGATGTATGCACACGCAAGCATGTGTACTGAACATCATCACTAACAGAGATCACTTTTATAAACACACACCCCAACACTTAGAATGTGGATAGAGCCGTTAGTCACTAAGTTGCTTGCTGGGTAAGAACGTGAACATGAATCCACATGCCTATCATCTGAGACCTGGGGACTCAGAGGCAGGACGTCCAGCAAGGTCTACCTGAATCATCAAATGCCAGGTGAGAAGCTGTCTCAAAAAGGAAGGAACAGAGTGACCGAGGAACATACCTGCTGTTGATCTGTGGCCTCCACAGGAGCACTCATCCCTGCAGTGAAACTACCCAACACTCCCCCAACACACACATCCACACACATGTTCAGAACGGAAACCTGACTGAGACATGCCAGAGCCCGGTTCCATACTGTTTTGTTTCTTCCCTTAGATTGAGAGAGGATAATTCATTCATTCCAGGAATAATGCAGCAGTTAACCTTATGTTTGGAATGCTTCTCATACAGAATTACTATTCCCACTCTTTGAATGATTGCTGTTTTATTTTATTGAAAATGCCTTATTTGAGTCTTTAGTAGAAGAGACATTGACTGGTTGTTGCTGTGACTCACGCATTTTAATGCAGATATAAAATGCCAACACTTATGGAAGTTAATTGTCAGAGTTTTAAGCTTTACAACCTTGAAAGGAAATGCTAGCTCACAATATTAAATTAAGGCCAGTGTGTTCTGCCCATAATCAAACAATGGTCATGTTGTAAATCTAATATTCTAAGTACTGAATATTTTAATACAGGGGGATCAAGGGCTCTCACAGTTGGCCAGGTGATCCCATCAGCACACAGAAGAAAGAAGGCTCTCTGCAATCTGAGGTCCACAAATATTGTTCTGACTGTGTGCGATTATTAAGTATTTTCATTTCTATTGGTATTATAAGTTTCTAATATTTACAAATATTGAAATTGAGTGTATATGTTGAGGGGTACTATTAGAAAGCAACAATATTCTCTCATTCCAGCCCACTTTCATCCATCTATAATTATCTATTCTATTTTCCATCCCTCCCCGCAGTCCCTCACTCTCTAGCTAATGTCTCACTTATACAGATTGTAGATTTATCTTATTTTATTATTATGTCTTAGCAGTATGTTTTCTAATGGGACACAGAAAAGTTGTGGACTTGAATTGGAGCTGATGTGGAGAGGAAGTTGGACGAATAAGGGGAGAAAAAAGCACAATCAGAACATATCATATAAAAAGAAATCTATGTTCAATAAAAGAAAAAATAAAGTTAACCAACATAGAAGAAAATGTAACAATATTAATGTTACTCCAGCATTTAAAAAAATATTAAGTGAAGAAAAATTCTTATCATAGCAAATTTATTTTGCAATATTCTTCATGAAAACAGTTTTGTATTATTTTATTTTATTTTATTTGTGACTGTTTGGTCTGTGTATGTGTACCACTTATGTGCCTGCTGCCAATAGACATCAGGAAAGGAAATCTGATCTCCTGGAACTAGAGTTACAGTGACTGAGCCTCTTCCATGTGGCTGCTGTTCACCAAACCCCAGTTCCCTGCTAGAGCAGCACCCGCTCTTCTCCCCTGGGCAGCCCCTTCTGTAAACTTACAAAATCACCTCATTTTTCCCCTTCCCAGAAATATCCTTACACCCCTCCTAGACCCTTCCTCGTTACCTAGCTTCTCTGGAGCTGTAGATTATAGTCTGGTTACCTTTTGCTTTGCATCTAGTATCCACTTATGAGTGAGTAAATACCATGTTTGTCTTCCTAAGTCTGTGTTCTCTCACTCAGGAAGGCTCTTTTAGTTCCATCCATTTGCCTGCAAATTTCATGGTGTCATTGTTTTTTTTTTTTTTACAGATGAATAATACTTCACTATAACCAATGTACCACATTTTCTGTATTCATTCTGTGGTTTGAGAACATCTAGGTTGTTTTCAGGTCCTTGTTGCTACAAATAATGCAGCTTTGAATATAGTTGAGCAAGTGTCCTTGTGGAATGATTGAGCATCCTTTGGGCATATGCCCAAGAATGGAATCACTGGGTCTTGAGGTAGATTGATCCCCTATTTTCTGAGAAGTCACCATACTGATTTCCAAAGCAGCTGTAGAAGTTTGCACTCCCACCAGCAGTGGAGGAGTGTTCCCCTTACTCCACATTTTCTCTAACATCAGCTGGACTCAGTATTTTTGATCTTAGCCATTCTGACTAGTATAAGATGGTTTCTCTGAGTAGTTTTGATTTGGATTTCCCTGATGGCTAAGGATGTTGAACAGTTTCTTAAATGTCTTTCAGCCCTTGTGATTCTTCTGCTGAGAGTTCTCTGTTGAGATCTGTATCCCAATTTTAACTGGATTATTTGGTATTTTGAGGCCTAGTTTCTTGAGTTCTTTATATATTTTAGAGATCAGACTCCTGTCAGTTGTGGGGTTGGCAAATACCTTTTCCCATTCTGCAGGCGGTTGTTTTGTCTTGTTGACTATGTCCTTTGCCTTACAGAAGCTTCTCAGTTTCAGGAGGTCCCATTTGTTGATTGTTGCTCTCAGTGTCAGTGCTGCTGGTATTTTATTTAGGAAGTGGTCTCCTGTGCCAATGTGTTCAAGGCTCCTTCCCACTTTCTCTTCTAGCAGGTTCAATGCAACTGGATTCATGTCGAGGTCTTTGATTCACTTGGACTTGAGTTTTGTGCATGATGATAGATATGAATCTATTTGCATTCTTCTGCATGTTGACCTCCAGTTATGCCAGCACCATTTGTTGAAGGTGTTTTTTTTCTTTGTACAATTTTCGCTTCTTTGTCAAAAATCAGGTGGTTATAGGTGTGCAAATTAAGGTCAGGATCTTTAGATCAATTCCATTGGTCCACATGTCTATTTTTATGCCAATACCAAACTGTTTTTTGTTGCTGTAGTTCTATAGTAAAGTTTGAAGTCAGGAGTGGTGATGCTTCCAGAAGTTCCTTTATTGTACAGGGTTGGTTCTTCCCTTTCCTTCTGCAAGGTACTCTCTAAAAAGCCAGCTGTTAATGGTGGTGGTCATGCGTGACCATCATGCTGTGGACATGACTGATATTGGGGGCTTCATCCACAGCGTATGTGCTGGACAGTGAAGATGGAGATCTGCAATGGGAGCTGCTATCCCAAAAAACAGGTCCACATAATCTGGTGCTTTAGAAAGGCTGAACAGTTTTCCATGTGAGCTTTCCTGCAAGGTAACGATGTAGGAGGGTCATCTGTCTGTGTGTTACTTTCATTGGTTAATAAAGAAAC